>JBBYHH010106575.1:0-14879 GCA_038382905.1 Daphne laureola
CAAATGAATAAAATTAAAAGTCCAAGTAGCATGAATTGGAAGGAATCTGAAGTTTAAAAGGGAGAGCAATAAGCCTTGGAGAGAGGAATAGGCAAGAGGGGATGTAAGTGATCAGGACCCATTGTTTCCAGAATAATAAGGGACATGATGAAATTGTTTAAGAAAAAGTTGAAGAACTCCAGAAAGAGAGGAGGGTGGGGGTTATAGGCAGACAAAAACTTATTCTCATTTGCTATGGCTTGTGGTCCAATCCTCTGAAGTGCATGGCAGCGGTTGGTGACTGATTCATGTATCTGCAGAATTCATGAGTATGTTCAATTACACAATGAAATTGGTCATCCAATATGTATGATGGACTGACCATGTAACTGGTGATAAAGAAAAAGAGACAAGATTAGTAATTTAATTATTGTTGCTAAATCTTTCTGCAATTCTTCTTGCTAATTTCTATCCATATGGCCATTAGATAATGTTCATGAGTATCCATTGTAGCTTGCTTTAAAGATGGGCCTGGGATCTCTGAATTCACTCTCTGATTGAGTCAATTACAGTCTTGGCTACAACTAGTCAGCTTTAAGTTACACACGACCTAGAAAATTACAAATAGTAACATCTTTCAGCTATCAGTGACTTGTCACCCTGCTGATGTGACATCACATCATGAGCTGACTTTATATGCTTCATTTTCTATAAAACTTGTCCACACCTGCATCTTTACGATGGGTTAATGGTGTTTTGCTACACGTCTTTTTGGCCTACTTTTATTTTATTTTAGTTTTTGTAAAATGATAATTTTAGCTTGAAATGACATGTCCATTATGTCGTTTCCAGGGTTTTGTTTCAGCAGTAAGCAACATGCGATCATTTGTTCCAGCAGTTTATGATGTTACAGTAGCAATTCCAAAAAGCTCATCTGCACCGACAATGCTTAGGATGTTCAAGGGACAACCATCAGTGGTATGTCAATATAGTTGAGACTTCTAATCTTGAGAACCCTCATAAGCATATACTCACTCTGTCCCAAAAAGAATGTTACGTTTCGTTTTCAGCATTTAATTTTTTATTTTTGTTCTTAAACTTTTTGTGATATAAGGTAAAACAAATTATATGCAAATGATAAATCTATATTTGTAGTTTTATAGTACTATATTTTTATAGAATTTTTTTATCAAATTCTTCATAGTAAATATTTAAGTCAAACACAACATCAAAAGTCAAACATAACATTCTTTTTGGGATGGGGGGAGTATAATTCAACCTCTCATCTTTGTTTATCTTTTACATCCGATGATATTCAGTTGCATTAATTAGTAGTACATCTACCTTAAGCTTCATGTTCCATGATCTGTGTGTGGATTTCACAATACCATACCAATCTTGTAAGGGAACATGATGCAAGCAACTAACTTAATCCATCACCCTCTCATGATGTTTATCCAGGCAAGTAGAAAAGGTTCATGACATTTTCAAATTTGTGTGCAGTTAGATCTGTATAAGAGGATTGTGTTAGAAATGGTATCCCTTTAGAACTTTTCGTCGTACTTTTTGCATGACTTATAGCCTTAACAATCTTTGAACAGGTAATAATTAAAGGTGTGTTACTTTTCTACAACATTTTCTCAAAATTTTCAAACTTAAACTTTTCCTCCACTTTTTTTCATTCCATTATTTAAGAATCCAAACTATTTCTGAAACTTCTCCCAAACTTTATTCAAATGAACACAACCTAAAGGCTAAAGCTTTAGCCTATTGTTGTTACTTGGATGTCTCAGGATCAAATCCCCCACTCCCCCCTTGACCTCCCACCTCATGTAGCAAAAGAGGGAAAAAAGGAGCCCATCATAGTTGTGAATAAGCTGCAGTATAGTAGCAGTGTACCTTACATAACAGCGTAGGTACTAGCCAATGAGATTGGTAGTATCAGATATTTTGGATATGTTATATTATCAATCTAACTAAAGCTTTACTAGGTAGGTTTAGGTAACAGCACAAAGACTACCGTGGATATCTAGGTATAAGTAATGGTTTACAAATATAATGCCTGCCATTGCTGATTGTTTTAGTGACGCAAGGAATAAAGGAGCCAAGGTAAATATGAAAGCTACTAGTCGAATGATAGGAAAGCCAAAATAAGGCTTTATGTGGAGAAGCTGGTACCCTTGCTTCTTCACTATAAGGAATCTTAGAAATTTAGCCAATACTAGAATGGTCTTAGCATTTACTGATGAGCTCATCGTCATTCGTATTGCCATGCTAACGCACTTGGCCAGTAACCAGTCACTCTGAATCTTTGGGAGGAAAAAAGTAGATGAGGGGTATGAAAGGCAATCAACCCTGGGGTTAATCTTGGGGATAAGGATCCCATACAGAATATATTCATTCAATTAGGAGCCATATTCCTTTTATGCACAGTAAAGAAATAATCAAGACCTAAAAGTAAACCAGATCCCAGGAAAACAGAGTGAACAGCTTGGATGAATGTATTCAATTAGGCATCTGCATGTTTACTTGTTTTGAAACTCTTCATCTGTTTGATCTTGTTTTTTTTCTTTGTTCATCTTGTTGCTGTCTGATACATGTATAGTACAGCATGGGCTTTCTAACAAAGCATAAAAAAGTTTCTGCAGCATGATTTATTTCATGGCTGTGTGGAGTATTTACACTTGAGGTTCTCTGCAGTTGGAGAGTGAATCTCCGATAGAAAATCATGTTATGTCATGCTTGATTTCAGATACAGTTTATATTATGTTCATGACTGGGAACAATTTGCTTGTCCCAGCCTTTCATCTTGCATGCCTGGAAGAATGGCCGACATTTATAGTAGTTGGAGCATATCCCATAATTTGCAGGATGACATGCTTACTTTATTACAGATGCATGTGCGCCTTGAGAGGCGTTTGATGACTGAGCTCCCTGAAGATGAAGAAGCTGTTGCACAGTGGTGCAAAGATGTATTTGTAGCTAAGGTGAGTATATCTTTCTCATTTCCACTGACAGGATAGTATGCACATTCTCTCAAACACAGCTTATTGATGTTAGCTAAATGAATTCTGTTGAGCTTCATGTACTATTAACTTGTTGCTTCATTTGATGGTAGGATGCGCTGTTAGACAAACATAACTCCGAAGACACCTTCAGTGACAGGGAATTACAAAATATCCAACGGCCGTTAAAGTCTCTTTTGGTGAGTTGTGCTTATTTTAAGGTTTACTTGACGCCATAAAAAGTTTAGAGGGGAAAATGAAGATGTATGAAGCTTCTTTTGGTGTGAACAACACCATTTCTTTCATCATTCGGATGGCATAAGAATTGAATTTGATTAAACCATTGATCAAAACAGGTGGTTATCTCATGGGCATGTCTGATCCTGTTTGGGATCCTGAAATTTCTCCAATGGTCTTCCCTGTTATCCTCATGGAAGGGTGTGGCAGTTTTGTTGTGCAGTTTGGGTCTAATTACTTTCCTCATGAACATCTTGATACGTTTCTCCCAGTCAGAGAGGTCAACCCCGGCCAAGGTTGCTCCAGCCAACCGCAAGACTGGTGCAGAGGCTTCTGAAACAAGAGAAGATAAACGGGAATAGATGACAACAGACGTCCTGCGTCGATGGAACTTAGAAAACCTCCCCCCCTCCCCCTCCCCCACCCCCACCCCCACCCCACCTCCCTTAATTTTCTTTAACAGTTAATTTTTCTTTAATGATGATGAGACTACTACTACAACGGACGGAAGGTTGCAGTCAATTGGTTGGTTTCAGGTTGAATGTAATTTTGTATAGACTATTGGAAATGGAAATTGTAGATGGGGCTACTAATGTTCCAAGTTGGACGGGTGGATGGTCATGGATCGCATCAGATAAGCGACAACATTGGCATTGCACGTTCTAAGTTTCTGTTACTTGTCTCTGAAGTTGATATTCCTCACTTGATTTGGTGTTGGATATATATCTATGATAGGGGAAGTGGTTCGGTTTCAACGTGTTGATATGGGGCTCCCTGTTCACGTCTCCATAAGAATGTTTGATATGTTTTTTTTAGTCACTTTAAGATGCGTTTAAGTGCATCCTAAGTTTTTAAGAATTATCATTAATTACCAACCATGTCATTACATGATTTCATCTATGCTTTGCCTTGAATTCCTGAAGATCTTTCTTTTTCGGAGCAATCAGATGAGGTTCATCTCCTCCATGAATGAACCTTACCACTACGAAACTCACTCAATCACTGATAAGTTACATTTCTTTCATGTTCTGCACTTTTTTCCATTTCAGTTTGTTGTTTACTTTCATGATGGTGATGTAGCAACTTAGAACTAGTTATTGATTTCTTAGTAAATCCAGTAGTTATGTGTATGTCCTGTTTGCGTATTGGTCTGTGATATCTTGTTGTTCGATACAGTTGTGTAGATGCAGGGTTCCTTGTGGAGATTTGACAGGGGATGGGCGTTCATGATCACGCAGTGCTGGGTGGGTTCATGTACTATGGTCTTGTTTTCTCTCTCCTTCCTGTAGGTCTATTGTTTGATCCCATCACTCATGGGTTTCAATCTATGACCTCGTATCTTGTTTTTCTAATCCTTTGGTTCTAATAAAGTATTTCAATGCTGTCCAGAATAGAATTTTTTTTTATTGATTTCTTAGTAATTTAACTTCTTTTGTGTATAAATTATGAGATGGGTATGTTTGAACTTTAAAATTTGTGTTCTACAATATTATTCTTGGAAATTTATACTTTAGTGAAATTAGTGATTCACCGTAGAAAATCCAAGATATTCAGGAAAAGTTTAATGATCCACATTTGTAATTTAATGACACCTCGGTATGAGAGTTATAATCCAGTGACACAATAGTAGTGATCTGGCTGTAGAAGAGTGGTGATCCCGCAATAGAAGAATTGTGATATTGCAGCAGAAAAATGGTGATCCGCGGTAACAGAGTGTTAATCCGGCTGTAGAAGAGTGGTGATCCCGTAACAAGAGTTTGATGGTCCTTGTAAATATTATCCTCGTACTGAAATATCATGAATCGAGTATGAATTTCATGATCCAAGTATGAATTCCATTGATAATTCGAATGAAGAATAAAAAAAATATGTCGACACCTAAACGGATTTTAAAGAAAGTATCAAAACATATTCCATATGAGTATCATTTTATTCATTTTTTTTTTCTTTCAATTAGACTAATTATCTATCATTTTCGATTATGGAATAAAAAGATACTATTTTTTTAAAATGTGGGGGAAAAGCGAATGGCCTACCTGTAATTGAAATCAAAACAAGCACTTACGGTGCACATTTTTTACTGTAATCTTGTCGTTTTCTTTTTGTGTTGTCCCTGTAAAACTAATACATTTCCTAGAAAGAAAACAATTTTATATCAATTTTACCTTATTACCTTCATTTTCTCTTCCCACTAAAAAAAAACTAGTTTTGTTTTATGTCTACTTTACCTTATAGTCAACAACATTTATTAATCTCTGTGCTCACTGCTCAGTCAAACGTATCATATTTGTTAGGATAGAACGAGTAGCTATGTCATTATTGGGCTAAAGATATGACTAACTGATCCATTTTATTTCTCTTATTTCTCCCTCTCCAATCGGCCATCCTACCTAGATGTTGTTGTCACTTGATCACTGTCACGATGTGGAAGAGCTCAGACTGCAGAACCACTGTCACGACGTGAAAGAGCTCAGATTGCAGAAACACAGACGAACCTATACCACCACGACAAATGTGAGTTCAGACTGTCCCTTAATTGTTTCGGAGTCGGTGTAATTACGTTAAACTCTTTAAGAGTCAATTAACACCACAAACAGTTAAGGAGATAACTGAAGATTTTACTAAATCTTAGAGGAGTAACTGAATAATTTTAAAAATAAAGGAGTGAATTGAAATTTTCATTTAACGTTGGGGGGTATTCGTAAGTTACCATTTCATCTATGAGTCCCCATATAAGTTAGTAACATGGCCTGCAACACAACACAACACAACACCCTATCGACAGTATCCCTAAACCCAGCAATGTTGTAATTGAGAGCCTGTTCCACGCCTTGAGCGTCATATCAAGGCGCTCTCTCTCTTTCTCCCGCCTCTCGTCTCAACGGTTGACCCACTCTTTCACCCTTCGACTAGTCCTCCTGGCCGGGCATCCTCTACCAATTCAACCTCAAGTCAAGGTAGTTTTTACTTTTTTGCCGTCTATTCATAATCCTACCTCCTTCACTTTCTATTCCATGCTTGATTTGCTTTCTGCACTTGTCAATTGTTTTACCGTTTTGGAAAATTGGGTGAACTCAGCTTTTATCATGCCAACAATGGAAACCTTGAGTTTCAGTGACACCATGCTTATTCAGATTTGAAAGCGGTCAGTTTAGATGTGTTTTAGTATGCTTTTTGATAGAGGAATTCGTTCTGTAGTTTTCTTTAGGCTGGTGGTGGATTCGATAGTTGAGAGAAGAATTGAAAAATGGAACAAGGCACCGGTCCTGGTTTACTAGCTTTAGAGAAGGAAGAATAAGTCTGGGATTGAAAGTAGGACTATTACGAAATTTAAAATCAGGTTAAGATTTAGCTGAACTTCATCAATACTTTAGTTTTTGGTTTTGGATTTTTGTCGTGTTTTACTCTTTCTTTCAGATGGAAGCTAATGTTGGTCACACAACTGCTTGATACACAATTAAGTGATTTCTGGTGTTATTTGCAGTTCGAGCTCTGGTCCAATATTTTAGGGTAGTAGCTGTTTTGTTTATCGGTTGGGCCTGAACCTGACCCGATGAACACAATTATAAGTTGTGGGGTTCTTCATTTGACATTTTTTAGCATTACCAAAATATTCAATTGAGCCTGAGCTTTTTTTCTTTTTTCTTTTCTTTGTTTCTCTCAACTGCTCCTTTGATCACTTGGGAAAATGTGGTTGTAAACTTTGGGAATCTTTAAGCTCTCCTCTCCTTTTGCACGATTCATTCTTTTCAAGCCGTTTTTGTTGTGGGAATAAGTGATGTTGAGTTGGCTAAGTCCATAATATAAGGTTAGAAGATCTTGGCCAACCCTAGAAGTGGATCCTATTCCGTCGACATAGCAAGCTAAAATGTTCTGTTTATTTCCTTCTTGTTCAACTTTCGTCTGTGTGCCTGCAGGTGTTCGCTACAGACCAGTAAGGCTCGTTACTCCTGTTGGTTATATTTTTTTTTGCAATGAAAGATATTCAGTGGGCGTTCAGCTGGTAATTTCTCATTTTTGTCCTCGCATTCTGTTGCGTCTCATTTTCATGTTGATTTTCAAGTGTTCGTTTGGATATTGTGGCAAGTCACGGCTAAAAAAACTTGGCTGATTTATTAATTATTTTTGTGGGGTTCATTACAAAATTATTGGAACTTATGAATTTTCTTCTTTAGTGATTTGGAGGTTGATTTCGAGTCTGAGAAGAATGCTTCAGTGGTGTTTGCAGCATTGGTTGTTGATAAGGAGGTACTTTCTTCAGCCTTTTTGTGTACTCCTTTTTGCATCTTGTGGGGTTCTTACCCCTTTCCATGTTGAATACAGTTGCAGCCGGACAAGGTAAAAAGGGAGATGGCAATCTCTGGTGGAAAGCTATTAGTGTGAGTTTATCATTTACGATCGATCACTAATGTAAACTTGGTTAATCTTGTCCTCTTGACAATTACTTACTGTAATTACTCGCATTTTTTTAACCGCATCTGTTGTACCCATTTTTGTTGACGCAAAATAAGACAAAGTTTTAGCAAAGGGGGGTTATCACAGAGACCCCTGAGCTCTGGTTTAAGCCTAATTGGTCCATTCTATTATGGGCGCTATATAATCCTGCTTGCCCGTTTATGAATTGTCAAATTTAGAATTAACACAGTTGACCAGTGAGAACATAACCATATGTAGAGGGCTCGTTCAGTTTGATGATTTACCCAAAACAGAGACTGACTATGGCGATCTACCGTGGAGTTTCTGTTTCAGACTTTGAATAAGCACCAGATTTTAACCTTGTGTGTTTAGATAAATGTTCTTTCTGTCAACAATGCCTTCTGTCAGGAACTGTGTTGGAGGTTTTTAGTGTCAAACTAGTACTAGTGCTACTGCTGCTGTTACTTCAAAACACCCTCTTCAAGTGACATTAGTATCAGTTGAATATCTATTTCGTGAAATGAAGTGATGAGCATGTTCACTTGAGCTCACATGCCGTAAACAATCAGCCTGTATTTATGCAATGATCTAATAGTTTTCTAAATGATTACCCTGGCAGTTACAATTTTTTTTTTCTTGGTTTGTTTTCTTTGTCGCCCAGTATTTATTTTGTGCAGTCTATTTGTAGGCATATTGAATTTTGATCCTCACCAATGCATGTCAGTGTCCATAACGTGATCCTTACATAATTTTGGTTACGGCAGGCATTTTGAAGCAGTAGAGGCGAGGTTTCTCCGTGCATCATTTTCTGCATTCGTAGATGTTCTTACACTCGCCTCAAAAACGGTAGAAGAATTCGGTCCAGGAATGCAACTGTAACGTTGTTGACCTCCGTTTAATTTGCGGGAAGTGCAGTAATTATTTGCCGTTACAGCACGTGTTATGGATTGTAAGACAATTAAACACAACGTTTATGCTAATTGGTGTATCTTTGAACTCCGTTTGAGTTTGCTGGAAGCACGATGGAAAGCATAAAGTCTAATTCTCCATGGTGTACACTGGAAGACCCGCCAGTAGTTGAATGATGCAGGGAAATATGGCAGCAGCAGGCCGATGTGTACAGTACAATTGGTTCCCAAGAGAACGCCTTGAGCATGAATGGCTGCTGGTGGTAAGTCCATTCCAGCATGCTGGAAAGAGATCAGATGAATGGTGACAAGGAGAACGTAAAAGCTAAACATGATCTATCTTCTGCTCTACCTTACTTTCACCCCTGCACAACCATGGTGATCAAGTTAATCCTTATTATACTCCGGATGTGTCTTCTTTAAAGATCAAACAACTGTCGTTAAAACTACTCTACGTTGTTTTTACAAAATATTAGTCCAATTCTAGATATTTCATCAGTCCTATAAAAATTGCTCCATTTAATTTTTAATCTTGTGTTTGAGTCAATTTTTAATAAAGAAGAATTTATTACTTCTTTAAAAAATATATACTATTTTCGTATTTTAAAGATTGCATTATTTGTTTTAACTGTTTTACAACATTTAATCTATAATTTATTTTCATACATGTTGACATCTAAAATTAAATACTTCATTTATCCTCAAAAACTATATCATTTATTTTGACAGTTTCACTGTATTTAATTTATGATTTATTTTCATATATTTCTAGATATTAAAAACTAAAAAATTCATTTGGAATCATAATTTGATATCTAAATTTGCTAAATATGTTTTTTCTTAATTTTTTTACATTGTTTATCTTTATTAAAAATTGAGTCAGATATTGAACATTGAAACAGTAAAGTCAAACGATACAATTTTTTGAGGATGGAGAGAGTATTTTTTATGTATATCATAATTTACAATATACATTTTCTAAAGAAAACAAAATTGGAACTTTTTTACATTATTTATCTTAAATATTGAATTTTAAAACATGAAAAACAAATGATGTAATTATTAAAATACGGGGGGAGTATATATTTAGCAACTAGACATATACATACATGTTGACATGTTTAGTTAAAAACTAATAGAATACATGGTGAAAAATAAATAGAGGAATTTGTGGAGGGAGGGAGTAGTTTTGTGGCATGAGGTGATGGGGTGTCTGCAAGTTTGGGAGGATTTAAGTGGGAAATCCATCCATTTCAAACTTGGGTCGAAAAGATTCGATAAACAATTGAGAAGCCCTTTTTAAAAACAGATGGTGATGAGTTGAAGGGTGTTCTGTTCCTATAAAGCACAAGACAGGCACAGGCAAGGCAGCGTGGGTTCGGTACGTTGTGTTTTGTTTTGTTTTGTTTGCAATAAAGATGGGAAGCCTGAAGCCTTACCTAACTCACACATGCATGCCTGGTAACTAGCTGTGGATCCTTGCCACACCATCCCTTCCCTTCTGCTCATCCTCCCTCCTTTACTTTAAAGAACCGTTTGTAATTTTTAGAACAGGTAAACAAATAAAGCTAGAGGTGAAAAGTGAGTGAGTATATAAAAGGTACTCGTATATATAAAAGTTCCCTAAACAGATGTAATACAGGCTGCAGGCGAGCGCTGTCATTAAAATAAACAACCTCACTGATTATCATTGGTTGCTGTTTGTTGTTTGTTACTAATCATTGGTATCAGGAGAACGAGCGCATCATTGTAACAAATTAAGTCTTTCCAGTCGGAGACGTTGTGATGATGGTAAGGACGATTTGCAAATTTAATTGAACTTAAAAACGCCAAAAATGAATTACCGAAAGCATAGCATAGAGGGAGATAGAAAAGAGAAGCAATTAACGAAAGAATGATATCAATATTATTACTACTACTACTCTGATAACATACATAAAAAGTGAGGTATAGAATTACATGAATGGATCAAGATAGAAAGCCCAAATAAACACCCCAAAAATGGCGTATCAATACGAGTCTCCAATCCAAGTGATGTGTAGTAGCTGCTGCTGCTAATTAATTTAGTTCTTGAGGAGAGCAAAAATGGATGCGAGGAGGGGGAAAGCCAAGGCGGCAGCAGAGACTGAAACAGAGAATGCGGCTCCAGCATCAGGACCAGGAGCCGCGGCGGGAGCCTGAGCGGAGGCAAGCGCCACCATGAGGGCAGCGAACAGAGCCATGATCATCATGCTGGATTGAGCCATATATGAGAGAGAGAGAGAGAAAGAATAATGTAAGTGGAGAGTGAGAGATTCTGAGAGAAAGAGAGTGCAGAAGAAGAAGATGATGTGATTTGGGTTTGGAGATGGTCAGGGGAATATATAGGGGAGGGAGCAGGAGGGAGAGGCAATAATGGAACGTGATGGACAGCTGCATAACGTTCAGAAAAAATCAAGCAAAGCAAAGCAGCGCAGCTGGCAACATAAGATGGTAGGCCAGGCCAGCACAGGACAGGACAGGACTAGTTTGCGTGAAAGAAAGAAGTAAAGGACGGAAGACACAGCACAACGTACCAAACAAACGCGTAAGTGGGTAGCCGTCCGTTCCCATGTGGACACGGTCCTCACTCGTCTCCCTCATGTTATGTTCTGTGCGGCTGGGCTGGGGTGTTATAGATTATTCAACCGCCTCAAATGTGGACTACTTACTTGGCCCTGCACTGCAACCTGACAGTGGCAGGTGGCCGAACAAGTAACTAGACTAGACCGTTTCTAACACGGGTCTTGGATAGCAAATAGGAAGAGAAGAGAAGAATGGCATTCAAACCACTCATGAATTAATTAATGATATACTTCTACTTCCTACTAAAACAAACAGAACCACATAAAATAAACCTAACTACAGACTTCAGCTGCAAGTAAAAGTAAAACTGCCCAATGTAGTTAACTTACCTGTTGACGAGTGAGTGACAACAGAACATCAACATCTTCTGATCCTTTTTTGCATCTCTTATCTTCAACCCAATATCAGCAATCTTCCTACTGAAAGAACAGAAAAGAAGGCTACTTTGAATTGGAAACAAAAGAAAGCACTGATCCTCAACTAATTGACTCAAAAAGGAAATTCAATGACGACTCTTTCTAGTGTTAATGTGCATCTGTAGAATGATATGTGCACCTCAAGACAATATACGAGTACTTTTCATGGGGCTGCACCACCAAGTGAACACCAATATCTCATTTCTGAAACAGAGTTCTATGAGAAACCTACCTCCTTGAGGGGAGGGAGTTGTTGTGTAGTCTTAGAAGTTGAATCAGTGGGTTTGTTGTGCATTTTCTGATTTGAGCTGTTGGAACTCACCAATAATCTCCGCAAGAACAAACTCCTCCATCAATGTAATGGAAGCGGTTTTTATCTCGTAGAGATACTTTCCTCTGGTATACCTTTGAGATTAGCTTCCCAAAATTATGACAATCCACACAAATCCTGAGATTTTTAATAACACGAATAGAAGCTCCCTCAGGAGTAGCAATCAGCCCAAATGTCAGAGCCAGTTTTTCACTATGACCTAACAGTATCTTCTCCTTCTGCTCATCATCCACATCATGTAACACGCAACTCAAATCAGGTACATACCCAGCTTCCTTTAACTTCACACACAAGTCCTTCAATTTTGAGAACACCTCTTCTCTTCCTGGATGTGAGCGATCACTTGCATGGAATGTATGAAGAAACTGACCAATCTCAATCCAGCTTTTCCCTGGCTCCTTTATAACCGCCTTCTGCGTCATCAAATGTCTCATATTTCCCACGTCTTCCCACCTCCCAGCAGAAGCATATATGTTAGAAAGAATCACATAGTTCCCAGCATTTTCAGGTTCAATCTCGACAAGCTGACGACCTATGAACTCCCCTATTTCAACTTTTGCGTGAACCCTACATGCACCTAGTAGTGAACCCAATACAGCTGCAGTCGGTTCGCAAGGCATCTTTTTTACCAACTCAAAAGCCTCTTCTACCCTGCCAGCACGACCAAGCAAATCAACAAGACACCCATAGTGCCCTATCTCTGGCTTAAACCAATCATTCTTTTCCACCATCTCATCAAAAATTCTCAATCCTACATCCTCCATTCCACCATGGCTGCAACTGGATAAAACAGCCAAAATCGTGACACTATCAGGTTTAGTTTTATTTTCTTCTCTCATAAATCTAAACAGCTCGATAGCTTCACTTCCTCTACCATGTTTGCTGTAACCCACGAGCATTGCATTCCAAGAGATAACAGTTCTCTCGGGCATACTATTGAAAATTCTCCTTGCATAAGTAAGATCCCCACATTTGGCATACATATCAATTAAAGAGTTCTGAAGAACAACATAAAAGGGCAGTTCACATCTTAAAACGTGACCGTGAACTTGTCGACCAAGATCTAATGCAGCAAGCCCAGATAGTGCAGTTAGAACACTAGCATATGTAACATAATTTGACTCCATTCCTTCACCTTGCAAATATCGGAACACCTCCAATGCCTCTTTGTCAAGGTTTAGTTGGGCATATCCTGAGATTATAGCAGTACATGAAACAACATCCCTTTCCGGCAAACAATTAAATACTTCTCGAGCTTCATGGATTCTTCCAGCTTTGGCATACATGTCTAAAAGTGAGCTGCCAACATATATGTGCGTCTCAAAATTTCTCTTGACTAAAAGAGAATGGACTTGCTTTCCGATAGAAAAACCAAAAGCACCCGTACAAGAAGTAAGAACTGTGGCGAAAGTGAACTCATTCGGCTCTGCATCTGCAACAATTTTGCGCCTACGTCAACAGCTAGTCTTGTGCCCTTCACTTGGACACACTTTCATAGTCCACATAACACAAGCCACTACTTATATATGCATGTTACACTTATTCTTAATGTGCTCCAACAGACATCTGAAATAAAGGCAAGACCTGTGAATAATCTCTTCTTCTGTATTGACTGTTGTAAGTACAGCAGGTTAACCTGCCCCAGTAATTCACCACATTTCCCTTGCTAAACTAACGCTATGTGATATGGACTAAAATGAGAACAATTAGAGATACAGTAATTGCATGATAAGTTCTTAAATCTCCGTATTTATAAACGTAGCATGGAGGAAGAAATATCAAGTGAGCATAGAATTTAAGCACCTGAATGAAAGCTCTGGATACAATCAGAATTCAGAAGTACTGCAAGCCGTTAGGCCTCTAGAATCAAGAAATATTCATTGCATATCCGTTGCCGATATTTTAGCTAAAAGATTATGTGCGAGAAACAAGGCAACTGAAACCAACGGCAGGCACATAACTAAATTTTCTTTGTTTTTTTTCTTGGAAAGCAATAACTAAATTGTCTTAAGGAGACAGCCCAAGTGAAAGTCAAACAGGGAACTTTTACCTGATTTTAACATCTGCATGAAAAGATGTAACGCTTCAGAGGCAAAGCCTCTCTGAGAATACGCGGAAATCATAGCGGTCCAAGAAACCACATTTCTCTCATGCATTTCATCGAGCACGTGGCGCGCATCACTCAAGCAATCACACTTGCTGTAAAAGACGATAAGTCTCGTCCGGAGGTAGACGGGTGGCAAATAACTGGTCTTCAACATGTGGGCATGAACCCTCTGGCCTTCTCTGAGTGCCCTTTTGCTCACGCAGGCGCTCAGCAGAGTATCGTACCCTCTGAACCTCATTGCAAGGCCTTGAACGGCCATTTCTAGCAGAGCCTCTCTCAGCCTGCCATGGGCGCATAGAGTTTCCAAAGCTTCTGAGGCCAACGGGATAGTCGACAGGGTCATTTAGCGGGTGCTGAAGCCGTTCAAACAAAAAAAAGTAGCGGGCGGGCTTGGGTAAGATGGAGTTTCTTATTCACCGGTCACCACTACCTTTTATTTTTAAATTTTTGTTTAATTCAATTTTTAATTAAAAAAAAATTATTAAAAAAATTAAAAAAAAAATTCTAAAAATTAGACACATTAATTTATCTTATATATATATATGTTACTTAATTTTATATATCAAAATGTAAAAAAAAAAATACATAAATTAAATACTGAAAAAGAAACGTAATTATTAAAAAATGGATATTTACTTGATTAAGTTGTTTTATAGTACTTTTTTTTTTTTTTTTACAAAAGGGTAAGAGGTTGAGATATCTTGAACTCAAGATCTCTTATAAATGTCCAAAAGAGCATTGACTATTAGACCAAGTGTTGTTTTATACTCCCTCCATCCCAGAATTATTGAAATATTTTTTTACTGTTTTCACAGTATTTAATCTACGATTTATTTTTATGAAGTCATAGACATGTGAAGTTAAATGATTCATATG
>JBBYHH010106686.1:0-14636 GCA_038382905.1 Daphne laureola
GGTACGTACTGTATTCCGCATTCTGTTAACAGGGACCGTCAACGTGGGTATCCCACATCTATGAGCTGCGCAATCATAGGAGACTGTTGCACCGTCGCCCTCCGACCCCGCGACCGCTTCCTACCGAGCCGTGTATCAGGGGGTGGTGTGACAATAACACTAAACCCCCAAATCTTCTTGTACTTCTCAAATTCATCCTTGTGCCCCACCACCATGTACCCAGTTGTCACCGTCATTTCCAGCCCCCGCCGTCATTCCCAGCCCCCGTCTTCCAACGATACCATCTTCTCCGAACATATCAACTTCCCCGGACTCATACCCCTCTCCCAACCTTTGTCGCACCACCTAGTCCTCCTCCACTAGCGTGACCCACGAACCCTAAACCCACCCACTCACTCCGAATCAACCCACCAGTACTCCAACCTGCACCGCCTAACTTTGCATCGCCTGCAAGGAAACCGAGAATAACTTAATCAAATCTCAAAATCGATCCCAAAAACAAAAAATATATATATATCTTATCTTCATTTGTTTTGTTTTTTTTTGTTTTGTTCTGTTTGAATGAAGCTTCCATTTATGATTCAGAGCAATTCCAGCAGCAGCAGTAATATTGCATCAAAATCGCCATGGCCATGGCCCTCGTGTCACCAACCCAGAACCCTCTCCTTCACCTTTAAAGGAAACAAAAACAACCCAAAAATCCCCAGCTGTTCTCCTCGTACCTTCTCTGAAGAAATCGAGAACAAGTTGCCCAAGTCGTTTTTCACCAACTCATCCGAGTCACCGAGCTTCTCCGCCTGCACCTCCTCATCCTCCGACAACAACCTAATGTTGTCCATCGCCGACTGTTGAGTGGACATCAGCTACTTTCAAGGAAATCGAGAAGCAGATCTGGTGGAGAAATCTCGCAACATTGAATCTGGGTTGAGAGATGATCTAAACGGTGGTGTAACAAGGGGAGGAAGTGTGACTGGTGTAAGGGAAGGTGGTAGGACAAGGTTTGGTGGAGGCGGCAGTTGGGATGGTGGTGGGGCACAAGGACGAATTTGAGAAGTATAGAAAGATTTGGGTGTTTAGTGTTAAATTGCTTAAGAATAGGTGTGATGTGGAGTTAAAACCATTTTTGGCTTGCTCTTTGATATCATGATTTAGGCAAAATTGAGATGTTGCGAACAGAGCCATAGATACAACTTAGTTATTTAATTAGTCTTACACTGTCTTTTAAATTTATTTATTTAGTTTAACATCCATAGGTTTATAAATATTTTTTATCTTCATTTAAATCCATAAGAGGGAAAAATTTGACTACATTTTATATTTTAGGTATTTCTTTCATTCATGAGAGAGTACTACATTAAAAAAAAATTATAAAACACTCCAAATCTTCAATCCTTAAAATCATTATATACTACCTCGACCTGTTAATCTTTTTTCCTGAGGTACAAAGTCTCGTTATTCATGTGTGTTAGCTAGTGCTCTATTATATTATGCTTTTTTTGTCTATTTTTTTTTTACACATAGAATTTTAATTAATTTTATAACATTTTGAGTTATAAATCTTAACTTTTTGTACACATGTATTAAGATATGGGTAGATTATGAACATATCTTTTCTTAAAAAATTCAATTGACAATAATATAGATTAATTTGATTCTAATTAATATTGAAACTCAAACATGTTACTTATAATTGTGTTTATCTCTCTTAATTTATCTTTATAAATTCAAATTAATCACTTAATTAAATATTTATTTTAATTTTAACCCGCGGCAACGTGGGCTTGTATAAACACTAGTAAACCAGCTAAAGAAAGATTCTGAAATGAAAAAATAAAATAAAATAAAATGAAAAAGAAGAGATGAAGAATGAGACCTAAACTCAGAGGCATTGGGGTAACTCTTTTAACAAACTTGAAGTATGAGTGAGGATTCCCTCACAAACTATGCATCCCATTTCATTAACACTAAGGTTGAGATTTTCAGATTATAGACTGTGACATGCTCTCAAGAACATAATGTTTGAGACAGAAGCTGAGCTACTGTGCCCCATCTTGGCTGTTGCTGTCTAGACAGATTTGTTTGCAAAAGTACAGGAGGGGTTCTGTTCCTAAGTGGGTTCAGATTCTTGTGGTGGGTGGAGATGAACAGTGGCGGCGGTGGGGACGGAGACGGTGGCGGCAGGGTGGTGGGGATGGGGACAGCGCTGAGGTCGTCCTCGCCATTCACAGTTTCTCAGTGGCAAGAACTGGAGCACCAAGCTTTGATCTTTAAGTACATGAAGGCAGGTCTGCCTGTTCCACCTGATCTCGTGCTCCCAATCCAGAAGAGCCTGGAGTCCCTTTCTCATAAGTTCTTTCAACACCCCACTAGTAAGACATGCCTCTTCTGTATCTTTTTCTGTTTCCATGTCTGCCATTTCTGATTTTTCCTCTCTAATTACATAAAGTTCAATTTTTTATTTTTCTAGCTGTGATTTTGCTTTCTTCGTTTCTTTCTGGGTATAATGGTTGGTTCTGGGCTTCTATCTTTTCCTTGGATTAGCTTTTTTAGCTTTTGGCTTCCCACTCTTTTGCCTTTATCCCCTTTCTTCGGGTTTCTGTGGAGTTTTCCCTTTCCAAAAAGCTTACCCAGATTTGAGAGTGGTCTTTGGTTTTTCCATTTATCTAGAAGGTTTCTCAACTTCCTCTGAGCTGATGTTGACTTGAGAGGGTACAATAGGATTTTTATTTTGTTCTTTCAGATGGGTTTCCAAATGCAGAAGATATGCTGTAGTTCTGGGGCTTGCGTTGTAGTTTTACTTTCTTATGTATTTCTTTTGTCTTGTCATACATTCTCTTCTGTTATTGTTAATGTGAAAGCAATCTTAACTTGCTACAAACACTTCTCTTCAGAGTTTCACTTATTACGAACTGATATGAATCTCAATAACACAATCGAATCAATCTGATTCCCATCAGGTGACCGTTTTGGGATTGAACTTTGAGAAGTTCATTTCACTAACAGTAGCTAATATGATCTTAGTGAAGGTTTTAGATATAACAAGGGTGTATCTTCGCAGTGGGCTATTGCTCTTTATATGGGAAGAAGGTGGATCCAGAGCCGGGACGATGCAGGAGGACTGATGGGAAGAAATGGCGGTGCTCCAAAGATGCGTACCCGGACTCCAAATACTGTGAGCGGCACATGCACCGTGGCCGCAACCGTTCAAGAAAGCCTGTGGAATCACAAACCATGACACAGTCATCGTCTGCTGTGACATCAATGACTGTCTCAGGAAGTACTGGGGATACTGGAAGTTTCCAGAACCTTCCTTTCAGTGCCTTTGGGGTTACCCAAGTCACTGGCTCTGGACCCAACCAGTCCCCTTATCTTGTTGACAACATCCCCTATGGAATTCCAAGCAAAGATTTCAGGTACTGGGTTTTGTTCATTAAATTTGATACTGCAAGTTTGGATGAAATTTCAATGAAACTTGGCATCTCTCACTTCTTTCTAGTTCCAGAATGTTAACCAAGAAAAAGTTATGGTTTTTTGGGATTCTATTGTCACTTCAGAACTTCTTTACCGTGGATCAGAGTAATATAAAGGTTCCTTGTCCTGTGTTCACTAACAAATTTTTGAGGATGTTCTGAATTGCTAGTTTTCAGCTATCATCACATGTTTCTAGCTTGGAATTTTGACTTTTACGGCTGTTACATTTGTTCAGTTATGTATCCTTTGGGTTTTTTTTTTTCCTTTTTATGTTCAAGAGTGTGTTTAGGCAACCTTTCAGGTGTTGTTAATGCTCAAATTCTGGGCCTAAATTCCTGTAGGTTGGATGAAGAAGTCTCATTGTCATATGTTTATGGCAGCACATGTTCTTACTTTCTCTTCTCTTTTTTTGGTCTGCAATACCTAGAATTCATTCAGTTAGTGTTGCAGGCCAATGTTAGTGGCCCAATATATCAACGTAGCTGTTTGGGTATTACCTTTAACCCAATGTCCTAGGGTGTTCTAGTATTTGATATTTTAGGGTAAGTAATGTATTTAAGGTGATAGCAATTGGAAATGGAAAACAAGCAAGAACTATCAATCTCTCTTTCTAACTCTCTATTCTGTCTGGCTCCCTTCTCTATTTCTGGTACTGCCCCTGTTGCATCCGAATTTCGATGTGCAACAGTTAGTATATGACAATCTTCAGAATTATCCATAGCATTATGGGGTGGCATGTTCTTTAGTACACCATTTTATGCTTTTTAGACCAAAAGGTGATGGCTTAAGATATGCTGAATCAAGAATCTTGATACTTTATTCAGTTAGACTTAAGCAAAATAATCCATTGATTTATAGAATTCATTCTCGATATAAATTTACTGCTTTTGAACATATATTTATCGAGTTTTAGGGTAACTTGCAAAAGAAAATATCATTTAATTGATTAAGTTGGACTTGGACTTAAGCCCAACCAAATAGCTTATGAACCAAACTAGTCCACAGATGATTAAGCAAGCTCCATCTTGCTTTTTTTCGTACCTTATTGATGTTATTCTTGGTTCTACTGTGAGCACATATTGTTAGTCATGGGATGAACAAAAGGCAAAGATAGATTAGCATTTGTCTTTAATTTCTCTGCTGATAACTTAGGCAGTATATTTCTGCTCTGAAAAACCAGCTTGTGGATAATGGGTAAAGCCATTTTGGTTCCCTTTGATTCAGGCTATTCAGCTCTCTTGTTGATAAGATCGTTGCAGAAGTGCATTCTCTCTTAATCTTTCCCGCAGTGCTAATATAGGCTGTTGGTCTTGTGATTCGGATCGTGACTTAGGGTTTAGGGCTGGAAAATAATAAACCAGGAAATAAAAAAGATAAATAAATAAAAACAGAAAAAAAGAAAGAAAAAAAAACTAAGATTTGAACATTGCATCTGAGAGTCTCAAGCACTATAGACAAGTTCAGATACTGTCATCTCGCTCCATTACTGAAAGATGTTTTTTTAGAATCGTAGAAGTCCTTTAGCCAAAGCAAGGACATGATCAGGATCTGTGTCTTCAGTGAGTATTCAGTTACAGCAACTTGTCGGTTTTCACATGTCTACAGAGAACCAAATACATTGGCAGATCCATTAGCCAAAGCAAGGACATGACCTGGTCTTAGACAATGCTAGGTTGGTTTTAAGATATGCACAGGGTGCTGATGGTTTGCAGTACTGCTGCATTTGTTGTCCTTTAGATGATTGGTTTTTGATTGTTGCCTTATGCGGTTATGTCCTATTTGGTTGGAGTCTTAAGCCACTAACTTAAGTCAATGGTTATGTCCAACTTAATCAAGTACTACTATATGATACTCTCTCTGTCGTCAAAAAGTTGATTCATTTGACTTTCATGTTCTGTGTAGCAGTGTTTGACTCAATTTTTTCTAAGATAAATAGTGAATGACAAATTCAAAAAAATTATATTTGGAAAGGATATGTTGCAAATTATATGATACACATACAAATTATTTAACTTTATATGTAAAAAAATTCATGAAAATAAATCATAGATTAAATACCTTGAAAACAACAAAATAAATGAATCAATTTTTCAGGGACGGAGGTAGTATATTTTCTTTGCAAATCTACCTTAAAAGTAGATAAAACCATGAAACCATGTTTTTTTTTTTTTTTTTTTTAACGGAGATAAAAACATGTTTACAAAGAGTATCTTTACTTGAATTGAGATGAATTCTAAATTTTTAATTACATAGACAATTTAATCTGAAGATTTAGTCATTTCCAGCTTAATCCAATGGATTAAGTCGTTCATGTGATTAGAAATTTGAAACAACTTCTTGAATTAAGTAAATTTCATGTTTTCGAATGTATATTTACTCAAGTTTTAGGGTAAATTACACAAGAAGATAACATAGGAGTATATGCTTGATTATGTTGGACTTAAGCCACCAACTAACGCATTAAATTTATGATAAGTATGATAATTCATGGCAACTTCTTTCAATGTAGGTATCTTCAAGGAATCAAAGCTGAGAGTGGGGAATACAGGTTTTTAACCGAAGCTTCAGCTAGCAACAGAGCCATTCCCGTGGAGTCTGCGCTCGAGAATGCTTGGCCAGTGCTGCAATCCAATAAAGTCTCCTTGTATGATCAGAAATCAGGTGACAACTGCATCTTGCAGAATGAGTATCCGCAGCATTCTTTCTTCAACGGCGAGTTCAACTCGGGCGAAACTGCAAACAAGCCGGAAGGTCAATCACTTCGGCCTTTCTTCGACGAGTGGCCGAAATCCAGAGATTCTTGGCCATCTCTAGCCGATGACAGATCCAACCTGACCTCGTTCTCCACAACCCAGTTGTCCATTTCCATTCCGATGGCTTCATCCGAGTTCTCAGCGTCGAGTTCTCACCCTTCACATGGTGAGTACGAATCGCCATCACAACTTATGTCGGGTTCTATTATCGGCTAAGACTGGGGTTCACATTTTTCTGCAGATGACGAAGTTTAGGTGAGCTCTGTGAGGTGAGAAGTGGAGCAGGAGACTAGCTTGTAGCTCTTCTTGGTTTTTTAGCCTCTACGCGTATGACTTTTACTTCGTTAACAGGTGGTTTATGGATTTGGCGTATAATAAATGGAATCTGGTGGAAGTTTGAGTACTGAGCAATTGCATTTGTTTCTTGGTTTTTGCTGCCCTCTTCGGCATCTTTGTTTACACCCCCCACGCTTGCAACGTTGTGGGTGGACACCAAATATCAGGTTTTACACAGACCCTGATATTGGCCTAAAGATGTCAAAAATCCAATTCACTCTACCTGTTCCCCAATGTCAATCTCCCCATCTTGCGCCAAGCCATCCTTTTGTATTGCACTCATCCTATCATCACATATTCCACAACTCTTCTCATTGTCAAACGTAGACTTCCAACCTTCTTCGACGTTGATTTGCTTGCCTTCCTCTTCGACCTAGGGATGACATTTGGTTGGAGTAATCATAATAATCCGTTGAGACCCATATTGTATATTGTGGATTAAGTTGTAGACTTTTTTTTTTTAGGGTTTGTAGAAGTAAATTGTTTTGTGACCCGCTAAGGTTCGTGGAGGTGGAGGTGGAGGTGGAGGTGGAGATGGATTTAATCTCTGCACATCGTGAGCTGCATCATGCGTAGATTCGTGGATATCCGCAATCCGCGAATCCATTATACATATTAATTAGACTAAAAAACATTTATCTAATTATAAAATTTTATCTTTCGTTTCTATAATACTCTTAGTTTGTAGCATAATTGAAATGTTTCTAAAGTTTTTGATATTATTTTATAGTACATATATAATTAATGGATGTGGTTATTCTAGAACAGTAGTTTAAAATTGTATGATGTGTTAATTAATGAGAAATCATCTCATTTATATATACTCCATTCGTCATAAACGTGTTGTCACTTTTAATTTTTTTTATAGAGATTAAGATTGTTTTTAGTCTTTAATTTATTTTACATAAATTTCCATCATTACCATTTTCCAACTCATTCTCATGAATCTCATCCCTCTCAATCCACTCCCTAGACTCTAGATGAGTGGTGTAAGGGTAAAAGTGGACTAAAATAAAACATAAATGTGAAAGTGCTATTTTGTTTGGGTTAATTTTCTTTTGATATTGTGACAATACGTTTCGGACGGAGGAGGGAGTATATATATATATATACAATGTTAAACCTAATTGGTTACTCCTATAGTTCAAAGGTAAGACATCTCCTATTTTTATAGGAATTTATGTACCAGAAATAATGGATAATAAAGTAAGCGTGGATGCCCCCGAGGACAAAGGTAGATCTATAATGGGGGCACGCGGGGGCACGTGCTCTCATAAAATTTTTACAAATTTTGGTTCCAGTGGTAGTATTTTCTGATATAAATAAAGTAAAGAGACCATTTTAAAACAAAGTTCATAGTTTAAGGGTTATCTCACGTTTAAATGAGGACGCCTCGCGCACTGATATTAAACTGGACTATTAGTTTTTAACGTGATTTTGAAATTCAAAAAATTTCTTCACAAAAAGAAAATATTTATAAAATGAGAAAGAAATATCCGTGAATGATAATGATGAAGATAAATTTGTCTTTACTAAGAAAATACTCATAAAACGCCCTTTATAGATAATATGCACTACCGCCATTCATTTTTTGACGCCTGATTAGCTTGTCACATCAAGGCTGATTTATTTTCCCGGATAACCTAGGGTGTGTTTTACCTGAGTTTTTTGATAAAAAAAGTCACAACTATTTGAAAATGAGAGAAATTTGTGAGGTAAATTTTTTTGAAAAATTGTGGAAATTTGAATTATTGTTATTTTTTTGTGAGAAAGAACAGATCCCTAAACACAAAAATTGACATAACAATAGAATTGAAAATTATTTTTTTATGGCTTTTGCACGACAGACACTCTTACTAAGAAATTAATGCAACAACACGGACAAGCAACATATGTTTTTTTAAATGTAAAAATACCATCAAAGTATATAAATTTTTTAAATTTATCATTTAACTTCATTTTAAAATGATAGTGCCATCAATGTTTTGAAATTGAGGTAAAATTTCCACTGCAGGCTTGATGGTATCAAATAGCGTAACAGAATCGTTAGTTTTTATTACGTGATAAGAGGGAGTTTGTTGACGTGCATTTGACAGTGAAATAGATGTAGGTGTATGTAGTGCTCAAAAAGTCATCCAATTTATACATTGATTTTGAGACACTAACATGATTATTTAATTAATGAGGTATTATTCAGATTATTATAATTGTCTTTATTTTGCGTTAATAAAGAGTAAACATAATAATAAAACCTTGGAACAACGATGTTCCTAAATGACCATAGTCAAGTGTTATCAAGAAAGTGGATTGATATAACACATGTGAGACTAGCATAAGGGTAGACTCACATTGGATGTGGAATCTAACTTATGATTACGTAGTGAGATGTAATGATCCGACCCACTTGTGAGAATTTAAATAATCATGACATGATTATTATAAGTTCTACACATAAACCATAGTGTGTGTAATTCTTCAACCTGAGAGTATGAAAATCTTCTCGTAATTAGTTGCATACTTTGATTATATGCACTATCCTTTCTTGATCGAAGGAAATGACTGATTTTGGGTATGTTGCGAAGTACGGAGCAAGACTGTCATATGTCAAGACGAGATTCCTCACTCCCATGCCACGAGAGTTTATTCTCACGGCCAGATTGAGCACGGTTCAGTTAGAGAATATGACGAAGGGACACAACATGTACAAAAGTATGGTTTGACTCATAGGTAAGGTTCCGTCGCGTTAAACGGATTCTGTATTACTTTAGTGACAGTGATGTGTTGTTAGATACCGCTCACTTGTCTGTAATTATGAGTGAGACGTCATAATTACTGCCAACGTAATAAGAATCTACAAGATTGTATGCCTGATGAGTGAACTTGATATTTATTTAACTAAGAACATAAATTTAGTGACTTAAGTGTCAACTTTGTGAAAGTTAGACACTTAAGTAGCTCCATGTGAATTGATCAGACTTCTAATGTAATTGGGAGTTGACTGATTAATTCTTTAAGTACTCTATTGAGAACAAAATGCAACACTACCCACAATTGTTCCTTTTTACTGTGGCACTTGATTTTTTAGGAACTTGCTGCTAGCACAGTAAAAAGAAGAACACGAATTATGTGGTTGCTCAGCGTAGATACCGTAGAGGATTTGACGTAATGCAAACAGAGAAATTTGTCAGATAGTTTTCCTGAACTAAAATTATTCTGTTCTATAATTGCACATGGATCCTAGACGAGGTTCAATTTTTCCGGTGCATTGTATGATGCTACGAACCCCTACAGTGGTATGAGAACAACTTCTGCAATCCAGAATAATTTTTCTCTATGCAATTAATTGTTCCTATGATTGAAAAATTGTTGCATGTTATTAATTGGGCGGAAGATTAATTAAAATAAAGTTTTAGATTAATTTTTGTATGTAGTTCTGGGTAAATTTTAGCAAAGATTTAATCTGTCGATAATTGTTTTTGTTGTTGTTTATTATTTTAAACTCGGATGAACAGTAACAACAACAAGGCCGCGATGGTCAGACGCGGTTGGAGGGCCACCGACGGCGAGGCGAGGGCTGGGCGACGGGCATGAGGTCGCCCTAGCCCAGCCAGCGCTGCTGGAGGTCGAACGCGCAGTGGACACCGGGAAAAGCCCGGAATCGTGACACAACGCCGGCGGTTCGCGGTGCTCCCCACGACGTTCCGACCATTGGGTGGCGCGTTGAACGACGGCTATGACGTCATCATCGGAGCACGGCAGCGCAACGACGACGATGGACGGCTGGATGCTGGGGGTTGAGAACCCTAGCTGCTAGGCTGCTGGGCCTGGGGCGCTAGCTAGGACGGTAGCTGGGTCAGCGAGTTGGGCTCACTTGGGCCCATTGCTAGCCTCGCTAGCGCCAGCTGGCCCGCAGCTGGCCTGGCCAAGCAGCCCGGTTCACTAAACCGCGACTGGGCTGGCTGGCTCGACCCGGTTCGGTTTGAGCCAGAAAACTGTGCCCCAGCCCCTGCACTTTCCAAAATGTGCAATTTAGCCCCTAGACTTTGTTTTGAGTTTCAGATTAGTCCCAGGGTTGCTGTTTTGGACAGTTTCACTTGGGATTAATGATGAAACTCAGAAAAAGGTCACAAAACTTTCTGGGAATATTGAAAATGGTCCCCGGGGTGCTGTTTTTAACGTTTTTGGCCGAGACAAAATTTTGAATATTACAGAAAGGTCCCTAAAATTGTATTTTTGCTCAAATTTGATCAAGAACTTTGTAAAGGCATTAAATGAATATCAAACTTGTTGAATTAGTGTTTTGGCATGTTTGGATGATTCTTTGATGCATAGTACACGATTATAGGCATGATTGAATGAATGTATTTTTGGTAAATACGGCCTGGGCGTCGTGCCTCTTCTTAGATTCTCATTGTAAAATTCTCTTCTCATCCACTCCTCTCTATGTAAAAGAGATTTCTTAAATATAATTTCATTGTAATTTCAAGACTTGGACAAGAAGAAAGGATCGGGAAGGGTAACGGAGGATGGCGGGGACCAAAAGGATGCTAGCGAGAAAGAGACTAGTTTAGGTTTTTTTATTTCTAGGTTTTAATGGATCCCTTTGCTTGGGATATAGCTAGATTGGGCTATAACCATGGTACGATCTATTTTCAGTAATAGATGGCATGTTTAGGTTGATTGATGCATGATTAATCAATCAGAGAAATTTAAAACTGGTGAGACCGTTTAAAAACCCCTTAACGAATATTAAGCTCATGGTCTTCCGTCATGAGAGATGTCAAGCGCTCGATCATTATGTGGTAGTTTTTTCCATAGCGAGGTGCCACACTTTAATCTTGTTTAGAGGCGAGTGCTCGGTGATGGGCCAGGCTTAACCATTCTACCAACACAGTTGGTAGTTTGGAGAGCGATTGGGTGAGAGTTAAGTGAGTAGTTTTTGCCATAGCGAGGTGCTACATTATAACTCCACTCAATGATCCAAGAGTTGCACACAGTGTAATTGGCAAGGTAGCCTACCTAAATTTATCGTTATTCAAACACTAGCCATAACATGTTTGAGTTGAATGGGGAACTTATGGATCTTGGCCCGCTAGAATGTCTACGCGCTCAGACATTTTGAGATGATAATGGGGGCTATTATCTTGAAGAAAATAGTGGGAAATCTTTTAATCAAAAGCCCTTATTAAAAGGAAATTAAATATCTGTGTTCTTACTTGTTCTCTATGTTTATTTGTTATAGATAACCATGACGCAAAATACACCCACCTTGTCACTACGATCTGTCATCGAGAAGGAGAGGCTGAACGAGACCAACTTTCTCTCTTGGTTTCGTAATCTTAGGATTATCATAACACAAGAGAAGAGAGCATATGTCCTCGAGGAGCCTTTGTCTGACGAGCCGGCGGCTACTACTCCCAAAGCAGAACAAGATGCTTATAAGAAGTATCTGGATGACTCTATTGAGGTATCGTGTCTCATGCTTGTATCTATATAGCCAACGCTCTGAAAGTAGCATGAGGTATGCGTGTTTATGATATAATTGAGCATCTTAAGACTCTTTTTGGCAAGATGGCAAAACATGGCAGATTTGAGATATCTAGGGATTTTTTTCATTGTAAGTTGGCAGAGGGTGCTCTTGTTGTTCCTCACATACTTAAGATGATTGGGTATATAGAGGGACTTTAGAAGCTGGATGCCAGTCTACCAGCTGACTTGGCCACTAATTTGATTTTGCAGTCTCTCTCGGAAAGCTATAGTCAGTTTGTTATGAACTATAACATGCATGATCTTCAAAAGAATCTCCCCGAGTTTCTCAACATGGTGCAAACATCTGACCACAACCTTTGTAAAGAGAAGGTGGTTATGGTTGTCCAAAATAATAAGGGGAAGGGTAGGGTAAGGAGGAACATGAGGGGAAAGGGTAAGGCTAAGGTAGCCAAGACTGCTACTCCTGCTCCTACTCCATCACTAAAGCCATCTGGGGGCATTTGGAAGAAGGTGCAGGATTGCTTCCATAGCGGGAAACCGGGAGACGAGACTGCAAGCTTTGGTTAGAGGAGACCAAGAAGTGCACCACTGGTAACACTTCAGGTATACTTGTTATAGAGGCTCATGTTTCTACTTCTACATCTTGGGTTTTAGACACTGGATGTGGATCTCACATTTTGTTCAAATGTTTAGAATCTAAGGCAAAGTAGGACATTGGTAAAGGGAGAAGTAGATCTGAGAGTTGGCATCGGAGCTCGGGTTGCTGCTGTAGCCGTCAGATCGTACTTTATTACTTTACCTTCTGGATTGATTTTGGAACTTGAGAACTGTTATTATGTGCCAGTTATTTCCATAAATTTGATTTATATTTCTTGTTTAGACAAGAAGGGATTTTCATTCATTATAAATGACAAAGTTTGTTCCGTTTATTTGAATGAAATTCTATATGCTCGCGCACGTTTGAATAATGGTTTGTATGTTCTAGAATTAGATAATCCGATCTATAACATCTAAGATAAGAAGATCAAAGCCAATGATTCAAACGAAACGTACCTTTGGCACTGTCGTTTAGGTCATATAAATGAGAAGTGCATAGCCAAACTTCATGTAAGTGAAATGTTGGACTAATTTGATCTCGGATCATATGAGACTTGCGAAAGCTTGTTTACTTGGCAAGATGGAAAAAAACGTCATTCACTCGAAACAGTGAAAGGGCTACTAAGGTGTTAGAGCTCATTCATAGTGATGTGTGTGGGCCCTTAAGCACTTAGGCTAGAGGAGGGTTTCAGTACTTCATTACCTTTATTGATGATTTCAGTAGGTATAAATATGTGTACCTTTTGGCACACAAATCTGAAACTTTTGATAAGTTCAAAGAGTTTCAGAATGAAGTACAAAATCAACTTGGGAAGAGTATTAAGAGTTCTTAACCATCTATGTGAGTGTGGAACCGTGTCACAATTCACTCCACCTGGAATACCTCAGTTGAATGGTGTGTCCAAGAGGAGCAATCAAACCTTGATGGATATCGTCTGATCCATGATGGGTCATGCTAATCTTCTAGTATCCTTCTAGGGTTATGTTCTTGAAATGACATCGTTTCCACTTAACCAAGTTCCATCCAAGACTGTTCAAATGACACCATACGAGGTATGGCATGGGAAGAGTCTCAGTCTGTCATTTATGAGGATTTTGGGTTGCGAGGCTTATGTGAAAAAGTTAATCAATGATAAGCTCGAGTTCAGATCTCATAAGTGTTCTTTTTTTGGGTACCCTAGTAGGACTAAAGGATAATATTTCTATGACCCCATGGATCCGAAGGTATTTGTGGCACGTACTGGCATTTTCCTTGAGAGATAGTTCATCTTTAAAGGAAAAAGAGAGGGGCATAGAAGTCAATGAAATTCGAGAACAAGAGAATGCACCTGAGCTTGAGAAGGAACATGAACCACAGAGAGATGTGGTTGAACCACCTGTTCAAGTAACACATGACCTACGTAGAAGTGGTAGAACCCGAAATCAGCCAGAGAGGTACTATGATTTTGTTACACCCACCAAGGTCCGGTAAGATTCCTCCGGTGTAGAGTGGCTGACGAGCAAAACATTACAGGGCGGAAGGATGAATTCAGGTACGTGTATGCGTTTATTTATGAGTTTATTTCGGTCTGAGTATCGTCTGGTAGGACCTATTTATGTAGGGCTATTGTTTAGTGTGTGTCTTGAGTGTTTTGGGTTAAGTGTGAGGGTGGAAAATGGGAAACAGAATTTTGGACAGAGGACCAGGCGACTGGCCAGGTGATTGGGAGTCCTGGCAGGCGATCGCTTGGCCTCAAAGTTGAAAAGGACAGAGGCTCAGGCGACCAGCCAGGCGAGCGAGGCTCTTGGAAGGCGATTGCCTGAACCTAAAATCTGGAAGTGGTCAGACGGCCAGGCGACCGGCCAGGCGAAGGAGCCCTGGTGCAGGCGATCACCTGAATCGTTTGCACATTTGGCCAGGGGCCAGGCGACCGGGCAGGCGAAGGAGCCCTGGTGCAGGCGATCACCTGACCCTAGTCAAAAAGGACAGGGAGCTAGGCAAGGGGCCAG
>JBBYHH010106797.1:0-14876 GCA_038382905.1 Daphne laureola
TCTCCAACAGCTTCTCTAAAACTTTCTCTAAAATGGAGAGACAAAAGCAATATTCTCTAAAAAAGTATTGTTCTAACTCTAACAACTTCTCCATTTTGAAGAATCATACATTTATTATAATAATAAAATATTATATATTTTTAATTAATAATTAATAAAATATTTGGAGAGTGGAGAGATGAGAAATATATTTAAACCAATGAAAAATGGTTTAGGGAGAAGAGAGAGGAGAGAGGTTTATAAAAAATGGATTTGGGGAGGTTCTCCAAAATTTGGAGAGTGCTCCAAATTTAAAGAAGACTCCCAATTTTTTCTCCTTTTCTCAATTTTGAAGAATGAGATAGAGAAGCTGTTGGACTAAAAAAATACTTAAAACTCTCTAAAAATGAACATATCAAGAAAATAGAAAGTCTCTTTGAGATACTCTCAGTTTATACTTGTAAAGTTAATTAGACGGGGTTAAAATAAAATTCAACCCAACATGATTGCTTTATATCTCATAGTTACTACATGGTGCTGAATGATTGTTGGGCACAAGTCAAAACAGCAGGCTTAATTATCCTAATAATCATGCTTTGTTTTACTAATCTTCAATCATAATCACCACATACATGTACAGTTACAGACCAGGCATGCAGGCCATGAGGAACTTAAGCAGACTAATTGGTCCTGTTCCGGCTAATTGCCCACACGTGCATGCTTCTATAAGCACGCCCTCTTCTTTGATTAATTCATATATCAACCCAAATCAGACTTGATCTCTCCATTGCGAAAACAAGACCAAATACAACCAACTGACATTTAAATAATACGTATTCCCAAACACAAAGAAAGTTTAGGTTGACTGGATAAGTAAACTAAATGTGAACAATTGAAAATGTGTATTTTTGATAATTTTATCAACTTGAAAGAAAAAATAAAGGGAAAATGTCATTTTTTACCATCATTAATGTCTGGTAAAAGGGTTATTTTTGTTATTATTTAAAAAAATGGTCTTATTTTACTATCAAAATTTTATTTTTTGTACCTTTTTGCCATTGATGTCTACTTTTTGGACAATATTTATCATTACGCCGTTAACTTAGAGAATACTCTTAGAATATTCCGTAACAAATTAATTTTTTATGATCAATTTAACCTTAAACTTTTAAAACTGAAGAAAATTAACCCTAAATGTATAAAATCTCTTACCCCCCTCTAAATTATTTACCCTATATATTTCCCGAAAGCGAGCGAGCTTATGCTCTTTGTCTGCTTCTGCTTCTCCTTCTACTTCTGCTCTCTCTCTCTCTTTTATTTAATTCGGTTCCTCGTATGCCTATGAGATGTAGATCACCGTAAAATTAAATATCCAGCTCTCGTTTTTTAGTTTTGATGTCGTTTATTCCATGATACAATGAATTAGCCATTGATCTTTCATTAGGAAGAATTATTTGCAGTTCTGTATCAACTCATATTAATTTTACTCCTAAATATCCTAAATTTACTTAATTTGATAATAAGTTGTAAACTAATCTTTATATCGTGCATTAATCAACTGGTTAAGCAGATTAATAAGAACAAATAATTTTTTAGACGCGTGAATGTACAAAAAAAGAAGGCAACCGGTTTGCTAACAATTACTTTTGTAATTGCTTCTTATATTAGTGATTATATGACAAGATCAATTAGGAAAACCTACATATTTAGAGATGTTTGTAATATATTTGATTGTTGAATTATCTAGATAAAAGAACTATACAAGGGGTGAGCTGTGATGATTACTCTGTTTGGGAGAATTGTCAAGATGACGTATCGAATCACGACAGTGATGAGTTGTTGATTCAACGACGGAGCATAATGAGAATTAAAATAGGAGGTTAAGTAGGTAAAATTGAATAAATATGAAGTATAGAGTATGTGAATTTGTCAATTTTTAGAAACTTTAGGATCAAGTGTAGAATTAATTTAACGGAGAGTGGCAACCGGGGATAAGAAACTATAATATTAATGATAAAATATGACCATTTTTTAAATTAATAACAAAAATAAATTTTTTACCAAACGTTAATAGTAAAAATAGACCTTGTCCAAAAAAAAAAATTTGTTATACCCAACTTTACCTAAGAGAAAAGGGTGAAAGCCAAAGAGATTCCGTTTTGATATGAAATAAGTTAAACTTGATAGTAACATGTTCTGTTACAAAGAAATGTTAGTGATGTAAATAGATTAATTCAGCGGACTATCATCTTTCTTACATAGTTAACTTATGTGAGTCTTGTTTTAGCTTTCCGTTCCATCTGTAAATAGGGAAAATTACAAACAAAACAAAACAACAAAACAAATTCTGAGTTTTGATGAAATTTTGCTCTCTATTTTCAAAAATTAATCTGTAGTTACTTTTTTAAAGTTTAGTAAAATCTTCAGTTACCATCCTTAACTGTTGTGTTGTTAATTGATCTTTAAGAATTTATAGGGTTAACTATTCTTATTATCACTAATATTTTTGTATCCTAACAATTCAACCCCGATATTCTGTTTCTTTGATTTCTCCCTCCCCAACTGACCACCCTGCCAAGTCGTCGTTATCATTTGGTCAGCTCTACGATGCGGACGAGTTAAGGCCGCAGAAACGTAGATGAACCCATGTTGACAGGACACAAGTGAGTTCGAGCTACCCCTTAACTGTTTTGGAAGTTAGTGTATGTAATTACTGCTAAAATCTTTAAGAGTCAACTAGCAACACAACTGATCAATGAGGGTAACTGAAGATTTCACTAAATCTCAGGGGAGTAACTATAAGTTTTTAAAAATATATGGGGCAAACTGAAGATTTCACCAAATTTCAAGATCACTTGTTTCTTTGCGGTTGGACAAAGATGATAAGTGGGAGTGGGCGCTTGATGGCCAATTGGCAATGATGCCTCCTTTGCTACATCCCTTTCTAACTTGACGGAACAACATACATTGGCTATGCGTCCAAATCAAGGGGCAACTTGTTGGAATCATTGGCTTCCGAAGAAAATCAACATCTTCGCTTGGAGAGCCTTCTTAGATAGTCTCCCCTCTTGCCTCTAGCTTGCTATTCGTGGAATCCCATTAGAGAAAGTTAACTTCTTAAGCCCACGACTCAGGCCTAGGCGAAGCAATGAAGAAACAAGCACACGAAGACAACCTTATGCCCAGACAACCGGCGACGGCAGTGGCAAATCGCCATTGAACCCGGCGTTGTAGAGAGAAGACAACCCTAACCGTTTCTCTTTTTCCATTTTTTTTATTGAAATATAATGCATTCTAACGTTGTCATTATGTTGACACAACAAATAGGAAAAAACTTGGTCGACAGGGATCACAAAATGGGAGATACAATTCCAATTTATTTCCATGGTCAAATTGGTAGATGAATGAAAATAATAATAATAATAATTCAACGGTCCATTACTTTCGATCGTTGTCGTTTTTATTGTAGTCTCGGTGAGCCTCCATCCACCTTGATCTCGAAGCTTTGTATTTTGTTGAATTTCTAGCACATACATTACTAATACTTAAATTTCAACCAAATTTTTTTTCCCCCAAAATAGATACAATGAACACAGCCAAATAAAAAAATCTGACGAATAGATGGACAGTTTCATGTGACTGTAAGGTGTTTGGTTGAAATGTCGAAGATTGTTGTAATATAAATATAAAAATCATAAGAATCCATGAAATTTTGTATTTGGTTGGAAAAGTATCATAATTAATATATATACTTATTTTAAGAATCCACCAAGAATTTCTTATTCACGAATCATTCTTGAAGAGAATTGAGGGAACCATGATCACTTCTTTTCTAGATTTCCTTTAGAAAATGATTGAGTGAACAAGTTGTTCAAAGGAGTGAAAACCCTTGTTTTAAATTTTTTGGAGAATTCATGCTTATAATTGATTCAAAATTTGTTTTTGAGCTTTTTTATCTGAATGTATAAGTGAGTTTTCCAAAACTAAGAAAGTAAATTTTTCACCTATTTAGAAATAAACGCATTCAAGCATTTGTTAAAGGAGATTTAAAAGAAGAAAAAAATAGAAGAACTTTCAAAACCCTTATGGCACATTAAGTTTTGGAAAATTATCTAAGTTATCATTTCCAAATTTCTTTCAAAAAAAGCTTGAGTGTATAACTTGTTCTCATAAGAGAAACCTTGTTTTCTAATTTTTTTACTTTTCATCTTTCAAGGTGTGTTTAGCTAAATTTTTTGAAAAGATAAATAGTGAAAAAAATTCATAAAAATATTAAGAAAATTTAAACTTCAAATTATGATATGAATAAAAAATATTTAACTTAAACTACCTAAACACTCATGAAAATAATTATTAAAAAAACAAATATATGTATTAAAAGAATACGGAATATGAAATTTTATTTTAAGGTTTCTCATCTTAATATACTAGAATGAGTTTTCTAAAGTTTATAAAAAAAAATAATAATGATTCTTTGGTAACAACTATACACTCAATCATTCATTAAAGAGAATTTAGTAAATTTTCTAAAATTAAACAGACCATTAGTTTGGGTATCAAAAGCAATCGAAAAAGATTGGAGCATTTTAATACCCTCCCTGCCCTTTTAAATAAAGGTTGCCTTTTGTAGGGAGTAAAGTTAGTGGGAATAGAGAACTACATTCCCCACTTCTCCCATCATCAATACACATATACTATATTATACCACATCTAGAGTACTCCAAAAAAGAAAGAGAGGTTATATTCCCTCTCCCCACAAAAGAACATGAGCAAAAAACCAGGACTCCATTTCATGAGTGACCCCAATATTTCAAAATGTTGCACCCTTATATCTTCTTTTGAGATGAGATTAGGGATAACTGCAAAATCAGTCCTATAAATTTGTAATTTTTAACAAATCAATACCATAACTTTGAATTTTCACACATAAGTCCTAAATCGGAAGAGAATTTAACAATGAAGTCGTAAAACTTTTTGAATAGGATTTTAAGACACTAAACTTTTTAGTTTTGCACGTCAAAGACTCTGAACTTCTCAAACTGCCAGTTTATACAAACTTGGCTCTGATACCATTATCATTCGATTATTATTTTATAGGAAACGGTTATTATTATTAACTTCAAACATGCAACATTAAAATTAATAATTAATAATCAATGAAATTAAGACAATAATAATGAAAGCACAACACACATTTATTTTAAATGCTTCGAAAAAAGTCTCACAACCCTTTTAACTGATGACGGATCTTACTGAGGAAACGCGACTTGGGTGATAAACCACAAAAACCTTGTAAACAAAATTATGAATCTGAAGCCTCGTGAAAAATGAAAAGCTTGAGGAAAACTTGATTTTGGACTGAAAAACTATTTTTTGAAATTTTAGGGTCAAACTGACAAGTGCTGAAAAAATTAAGAAAAACAGAGAATATTCCCTAAGATTTCATTTTAGGACTGAAACGTTAATAAGGTGAAATAAAAATGACTTAATCGTTAAAAATGGAAAACGTTTAGAACTGTAACATTAATTCCACAAACCTTTAGGATTTATATCTCAAGTCGAATACTTATAGGATTATATCGTTAAAAATATGAAACATATAGAACTTTTTGTGCTCTTTTTCGAGAGGAGAGGAGAGGAGACACTAAGGGTCCGTTTAGTTGTGGAAAATGTTTCCAGTTTTCATTTCTAAATTTCATTTGTAAATATTTGATTGTATAACTAACTTCTAAAAAATGAAAAACTTTATTTTCCAAATATTAAAAAACTGTAGTATTAAACTAAAAAATATTATTTAAAGGTTCTCTAATTTAATTTTACAATTTTTCAATATTTTAAAATCAAGATTTTCCATAATTTAAAAATTAGTTATATAATTAAATATTTATAAAAAACAAATTAAAAATAAAAACTGAAAATGTTTTCTAAGATCTAAACGGAGCCTAAAGACTCTCATTGCCTTTGAAATGTCTGAGCGTGGAGGGCCACTCACTCACATGTAGACGTCGACTCACGAAGAATCAAATACTGACCTGCCCTTTTTATTGAGGGATAGGATAGGATTCCCTAAGTTTTCTAGGCTTTTTAGGGCAAGTCAACGATAAAAGCTGAGCTGCCACCCTAACCTTTTAGGAACAATTTTTGGGGTCATATAATTAATAGTATCATATATTTATTCAGAGAGAGCGAAGATGGTGTTATATATGGTGTTCCCAACTTGGGTCAGTGTGGGATTCTTATAAGAGAAGATGTCCTTTTGTGCCTTCATTTTATATCAATTGGATCTCTTTTCGAGTATCCATACCATACGCATGCATGCTTTTGGTTAACTTATTTAGCTATCAATATTTGTTTTTTGGAATCAAACTATTATTATTTAAAAAAAAAGATATAAATTATCATCGTCGTTATAGTTTCGGGTATCAGTTTATCATTGTCATTATAGTTGCGTCGGACCACTACTCACCATCACCGGACCACCATCAAAAAATCTAGAATGGGAAAACAAATGCACTGGATCGTAGATCGGGCCTAGGATTGTCGTATCCCTGCCTAAGGCCGCTGAATTGCTGCCTAACACCGATGAATCACGGTCAAAGGCAGACAAATCGCGGTCCAAGGCCGGCGAATCACGAGCCCAGACTGCGAATCGTTTGCCCTAGACCGGGATCCGACAATCTTAGGCCCCGATCTACGACTCTAGATCGCGAATGGTGAGTTTCGGCGTCGTTTGGTGGCGGCGGTGCCCGACGATGATATTGTTAACGGTGAGTAGTGACAAAACGTTAAAGTGGTGGTAAAATGAGACCAATAAATCATTTCAGTGGTAAACTTGGACCATTAAACTATAGATGATGGTAAAATATGATTTTTTTTCAAAGTAGTGGTAATTTGGGTAAAAAAAGTAAACATTAATGGCGAAATGAAACATTCTCCATAACTTAAACATTAAACATTAGATCTACAAAATGTACACTGAATGTCCATATAATCGTCCGGTGACATGTCACATAAGCGTCAACTACAATAACTTTAAAGTTCAGTTGCAAATTTACACCTTTAAAAAAACGTTGATGACATTCTTCATTGAAAATAAACAATTTAAAGATTTCGTAAACTTAAGTGACAAAACTAACCTTTCCTATTCACCCTAAGTTTTATATATATATTAACATATGTCTAACTTTTACTCTATACTTTTGAACTATACTCTTAAGATTTTATGTTGATATTTAAAGTTTATAAACATTAGAAGTGCTGGCCGCAGTAATATTTTTTCCTGGTAAAAAAAAAAAGGGCATGCAATGAATGGATTTTAGAAAAGAAAAGTGTAACATACTCCATTAATATGCATGGAAGAGAAACAACTGTCCATGGTTGCTTTCTTCAATTTAATTATAAAGTCACATGCATTTGATGATGGATCCTTCAATTCTTTGGTCAGACGGGACCTAATTGTCAGTGGGATCAACTAATTATATGTGCATGCCTAATTTCTTCCTTTTATTTGATTATTATATGGTTGACCTATACACAAGTAATAATTTATAACACCAACAAGAAAAGGAAATAATAATAAATAAATAAAAAATTAAGAAATTAAAAAGAAAAAGAAACAAGGATAGAGGAGAGGGGAGAAGAAACTGGGTAATTATTAGCTTCTTGCGCAAATAGCTCCTTCAATTAGGGTTCCTAAATATGGTTAATTGCCTGCCATTTATGATTAATTTGCATGTAATTAGGTTTTATAAATTATATATGACCTCGTTTTAAAGTGAGACAACTTGATTGCTTCTGGCTCCAAGTGATCAATTGCTTCCCCAAAAGCTCAAGACCTTTCCACATTACCTCAATAACTTACGGGATAATAATAATAATAAAACCAATTAATATAAATAGAACCAAAAACAATTTACTACAAATATATGCAATTGTAATTAAAAACATAAACAATAACTGGTATATATGGAGTCTAACTAGTCCGAAAGTTAGACCCACGAAACCTGAGAGCTTTTAGATTATTTTCAAAAGTATTCTCGATCATACAATGGCCCACCAAACTTCTCTATATGAGAGGTCTCGAGATCTCCAATTAAGGCCCCCCTAAAACTCGTCTACAAAGGCGGAGCAGTCTCTATACTTCCATCAGAGGAAGGACTCCTCCGCTCCAACTGACTCGACCCTTACTTCCAAGGAGATCCACTCCAACTTCGCTTGAACTTCCACTATAAAGGGAGCACTCTAAAATTTCTCTAGGTATGTTATTCTCTTTATTCTCTATCTCAAGATTGTGGTCAACCTAGTAGCTTTTCTCTCCTTAATCACCATCACTGACTTGAACGTCACAGTGGGTTCCGGGCACATAACCCCGATCAATTCATTTCTTTGTTGTAACTGTAGGTTCTCGGCCAAGAATATCAGCAACCGATCATAATCATTTTGAGGATTGTTTATCATTTACACTACAATTCCATGCATAATGAACAAACTTTAAAAGCAAGGATCATTCTTAAACTATTACTCCCCAAGAAAAGTGGATTCTAAAAAAATCCTTCAACTTTCTGAGTCGGTCCCAACTGCCCCCTGTATGATGAGACCTGCAGGAAGGCGCTTTCTGCTAGAAGCCCAGTCAACACATAATATTTGACCCAAATTCTGCTAAAGGCATGTGAGATTGTGAGTGTGTTCTTAGACATTTTTTTACAAAAAACTAATAATATTTTAACACATTTTTAAAATTTTCCCTCTCAAATTACTCCCTTTCTCTCTCCTTTTAAATTCCACCAATTAATCTAACTTAAAAAATTGGACACTACATTTTTTTTAATTTTTTTTTACAGAATACTGACGATGGTGGTCACCGTATGCGGGCATTAACTTCCTAGGGACTCATTGGGCAGGAGATCAAAAGTTCAAGGGGTGTTTTGGAATTAACTTGATTGTCAAATGTCAATTCTTCGGAATGTCACAATGTTTATAGTTTAGGGACTGAATTGATATTCACAATACTACAATACAACCAGTATTTCCAAAATGGGCCATTGGCCCGTTTTCAGCTGAAATTTTATAGACCCCCAAAACAATAAAACCGCAAGCTGAAAATTCTTTGAATGCTATTACTTGAGTGTCAAGAAATGGAATAATTAGAGTAAAACTGAAAAATACTCCATATTCTGGGACATCTTTAAGAAGAAAATGTTGAAACCAAAACAGGAGACCAAAAGAGATGATGCTGGTTCCTGCTCTACTATACATGAATAGATACAAAAGTAACCAATGAATACTAACACTACACACTCTTTTTCTCTACACCTACCTTTTCACCATCAGTAAAAAGAGAAGAAAGCTTATGTATTTCCATTCCTCAGCCCATTCTCCATCCCAACTCAACATGTAATACTCCATTCTTGGAATTGATCAGATTGTATTTCTCATTGATCCGTCCGTTGTTCACCACATCAGCCAGGTTGATCTCCACATGCCCCAATGATTCCTATGCAAACAAATTATGTGACCATTGAGTATCTAATCTAATGGTTATAAGATGTGTGCTTTCTTGTACCTTTGATTTTAAGGCCTTTGGTCTCAAACTGAACCCTCTCTTCTTGCTCTTCACCTTAATGCGTATCTTCTCTTGCATCGGTGGCTCCTCTAGCATAAACTCAAACACTTCGTTCCAGATTGGATCGCGGCATTTCTTTAGAATCTGAAATTAAATCCATTTAAAGATGTTACCTATATCAGCTGCAATGTGTTTATAACTAGAGATGTCTTGAGCCTTCACCTTGGTCTTCTTCTTCTCCCCTTTGAGCAAGACTATCGCGTATGGATTGCTGTGACGTTCTCCCTCAACATCCTGAGCCCCTATAACTGTGACAGTAAGCAAACCGGATCCAGCAGCAACTTCCTGATCTTCAAATGAATTGTCCACTTTAGTACTGTCCCTTCGGAATTTTGATGAGAAGGCATCAAGTTTGACGCCATCTTCTCTGAAAGGAACGAAAGTCAGCTCCACAACTAGTTTCCCTCTGTGCTTGTTGTCATGAGTATCGTAATGTGTTTTGGAGTTCTTCAGTAACTCAAGCTCAAATTCCCTTGTCTCATTACGAGTCAGCATTGCTAGTGGCACCAGTTGCATCCCCAAACGGTCATGTGTACCAACCTGCATACATGCATGAAGAGCAAATCAGAAAGAACTTGTAAACCAGAAGCATCATGTTTCATTTCATAAATAGCACTTTTGAACAGCAAGGGAATTACCTTGTCCCAGTCGAAAACTTGCAACTCAAGAACTTGAGTATTGGGGTCTTTCACAAGGAGCTTAAACTTCTCGTTCCATTCAGGATTCAAGTTCCTCTTTTTCACCGTAGTTTTCTTTGCTGCAAGCCTCTCACCAGTGAGAAGCATAGTGACGTATGGATCAGATGTTCCGAGGAAATCCTTCTTCATTAGTTTATGTGCTCGTACAACATTAACATGCAATATACCCGTAGGCTTCTTTAGGGACACTCTGTAGCAGGATAAAGGCATTTCTTTTATTTTTTTCATTTCTATGGATTGCCTATACAGATGATCATGCTGATGGCAATGGATCACAGAAGAAGTTAACTCTAAATCAGGACTGGTGAGTCATTTTGGTCAAATGAAGAGAAACACATTCATAAACACAAATTTTATGAATAATGAGATTTTGAAGGAAAGTGAGAATGCTGGAATCTCTAACAACTCACGTTGAACCTTCAAGGACAGGTATTTCTAGCGTCTGAGGCCACAAGTAAAGGCTTGCTACTTGCTTTCTTATAGTGTTCTGCAAAGAATTAATTGAATTAACTGGTTATTTCCTGATGATGTCCTACCAACGAAATCTTCCTCTTTTAATCAAATTCGGCAGAACACAATCAAACATAACCTCACTCATATAAAATTACCCGTCCAGCACCTGAACAAACTGATAGAGAATTGGTATGGCCATGACATCTCCCCCCAGAATATTTAATCCAAAATCTATGTAAGGCTGTGAAAAATGTATGAGTAAAACCATAATAAGTACAAGATTTCATCCCATTCTAAACACAGAACTTGTGATTAATAACTTCAATGTTCAGAAGCTTCACAGACCTTCTCCAACAGAGAAACGACAATGTTCCCAAAACATGGGAGGGTTGGCACAAGAGGTTTCAGAGATATCCGTGGAGAAACTGTAATTTGTAAATCTACGACCTGCAAATATTGGATAACTAATACTTGCTCTTTACAGAAATATCTTTCAGAAAAATATGTAAGCAACATTCTTCTATCACGGTTTAGTATATATCTACGTTCTTCTGACCTGAACAGTTAGCTGCAGTGACAGAACCTTCAGCACAAGTGTTATGTTTGGATTTCCAGCCCATTTGATGGCTGGTTCTAGTACTAGTTCCTTTTCATTAGTCTCAAAGACTTTGATCCCTGCAAAACAGTTGAAATCAACTTTATTTGGATCAAACTTAATAAACTAGAGTGAGATATATATCAGCACTCTTCATCCCTAGAGTCTGCTAAATCATAAGGTGTGTGTACATATGTATAAAGCTCCATGAGAAGGATGGACAAATAAAAAATGGCGTCATTCAAGATTAAAACCCTTTTCTCTGGAAATAAGTAAAGAGATCTCAATTGCATACCTTGAATTACTGGGGGAAGAGTTCCCAGAGTCAGAGTCTGAAATTCAATGGATTGCAGCATAAACTTGCCAGCATATTCTGCAAACATAGGCCGCGTCATGGTTCTCACTGTAGAACAAACTGCCTGAAAATTAGAATTTAAATCCAGCTTAATAATATTACAACACTGAACACATTAATCCTTCTTTGCATGGTCATCTGAAACTACCTTATCTAGATAAGGCCACATATCAAGTAAAAACTTGTTTACCCAGTCGACCTGAAGAGCAACCGAAACTTGTTTCGATCAGAGGGTCTAAGCATTAAGATTTCGGTGTTAATATCATCTCAAGTGCTTGTTACTTACTCTTTCATAATCAGGACTCTTTACCCATATTGGAATCTGAGGTAGAAGTGTGACTATGGAACTGGTTTCTCGCTCATCTAGTGACCTAGGCATCGGTTCCTGGATCAGGTAAACCCAGTAAAAGGATCTTGTTATAATGCAGTCATTGTGGTTAATTCATCAAATGCCAAACACAGTGTTCTTGATGGAACATAGCAATCAACATTTAATTAACATGAAAGATAACCACAGGATTTTGCTTGCTGATGAAGCTAGCCACTAATTAATTAAATAACAGTAGAACATTGTCAGATGATCAACATGAAGCAAAACAGCGGATTGATTTCCAGATGAAGAAACAAGCAAATTATAACAATATTAAGAACTGAAACAAGATTGTGAGCTGCAGCTTGTTTACCCGCACTGGTTTGGGCTTAGAGTAAACGAAGAGAGAAAATCCGACCAGAATTCCGATGGGAATGCCGATTCCGAAGCCGATTAACCCTAAGAGACTGCTTAAGAAACCCATTTTCCCGGATCGAGAACAGAGAAACGAACAAGAGGAAACGGGTTTCTGAAGAATGTGCGATACGTTGGTATCTTAATCTGTTTCAATTTCTGAAGACGGAAAGATCAGAGATCAAATCGTCGTCGACAATGATTTTAACTTAATTTTATGTTTTCTTGTTTCGATCCGGACGACGTCGAGGAAGAATTCCGGCAGAAATGGGCTTCTCGACGAAGCAACGAAATTGGAACCGCCAAAAACAACAGAGACCCCATGGATCAGTAATTTGTTTAGGATCTTCTTCTCCTTGTGGGCTGGCGTTTGCTGTCCCAGGAATGAAACAAAACCCAGAAATAGTCCCTAAGGTCTTTCATTTTTCTCAATTAAGCACATATGGATTGTATTGTGCCACAATTAGGGAAACAAACAAGGAGGACTAAAAACGAGTCCATTCGAGCCGACCAGTAGCACTAGGTTGTTTATGTTAGGTTTGAAATTTCTACCGACTCTGAAATTTTATTCAAACTTGACTTGAAAATTATATAAACGGAATATGAACAAGTTTTAAATCAATCGACCTCGAGTCATGCTCAAGGTGTTCACTAATAGTATCAATGGAAAAAAATAAGATATAATCGAGCATAATCAAGCATTAAATTATTTATGTTAAATTTGAAATGGTGTATCGAATTTAAATTTTGATTCAAACTTGGTTCCGAGCTACCCACAAACTTATAATCGAGGTAAACCTAAACCGAGCTCGAGTTTGTTCAACTTGTATCCTTGAAACAAGCCCCACATCTTTATACTCCCTCTCTCCCAAGTTTGTTTTCACAACATTAAAGTTTTGTGAGTAGCCGTCCGTGGGTCTTGCTATAGTACTTACGGAGGCACCGTACTTGCCTGACGTGTGAGTACACATAGCAAAAGTACATTATGTTTTTCCAAATGATTTTCAAAGTCCTTGCCTACACATAATTTTAATTTCTAGACGAAATTACGGTTTTTTTTCCCTTCACTTCCCTCTCTCACCGCCCTTCACCCTTGGAATTATAGATTATTAGTATTATTTTTTTATGAAACTTGGAATTACAGATTTAAATATTCTGCATTCGGTGGAATTTTTTAGACTCATCTTTTCAAAAATAAAAATCATACCAAGATTTAATAAATAAAAAATAAAAATCAGAAAAAGCAAACATCGTCCGGCTCTACATTTGTCGGACTCGATTTCATAGTCCCACTCGTTTTGTGAGTTTAGGTGAATGAGTTGCTCATACTCGAGGTTGCTGTGAGCGGTTTCGGTAGGCGAATCAATATCGTCGATGACACCTTATGATATTTTTTAAAAGGTACTAGTCCTAGATTCTTTAAAAACATACAAATAAGGCACTATTCCGTCAATAATTTGACAATAGTTAATCTCACGGAGTTACTGAATCGGAGAACTAAAGTGTCGAACATTACATAGTTTAAAGACTGAGTTAGAATGAATTATAGTTCAGTAAAATAAGCGAGTCAACATAATTCAGAGGAATAATAAGTAATTTGGCCATTTTAAAATATAACATTTTCAGTTTTTTTAATAAATTCTTCAAAATGAAATTTTTTATTTGAGACAACTATAAAATAGAAAGTATATATTACTTTATTTCTTTGATTTTCTATGCCTTTTTTAAGTACTAAAATCTTATTATTGTTGTAGATAAAATTGCACTGGAAACATCTGTAAAGGAATACGTTACTCTCTCCGTCACACAAAAATTGTGTATGTTTTTCGATGTTGTGTTTGACTACTCCATCCAATTTTTATTTGATATTTATATACATTATGTAAATTAGTGTAAGTCATTAAAAATTACTTCATCGTCTAAAAAATTGATGCGTTTTTTTATAAATCTTGTGGGAGATTTTAATTTTTTTTTTTTTTTTTTAAGGAAATGAGGGAGCAAATTGTCCTGTAATTCATTAATAGAAAAAATCTAACGACACTTACATATATAAGAAGAAGGAGCCTACAAGAAAATGGTGAAACCTACTCCAAAAAGAAAACTAGAAAGGAAAGCAGCTTAAAATTTATACAACATCTGTACCAACAAAAATATTCTAAGCAGCAAAAACATCTAGAAGATTGCATCTATTCCTAGCCTGCACTAATGAAACCGCAACACAAACCACATCCTTAGGCTGAAGAGAAGCATTGGTGAAAGTCCTAGCATCCCGCTCCATCTAAATAGCATATATCACAGATACAAAAAGACTTTTCCTCAGACTGACCTTAAGGCCTTTCCCTTTAGCTACCCTAAACAACCATTTGCTAGTTCGAATCCAAGAAAACAGTGGAGCATAAAGTTTAACAATGCTCAGGACATCAAGCAAAACCTTAGCAGAGAAGGGACAA
>JBBYHH010106906.1:0-14875 GCA_038382905.1 Daphne laureola
TTTGTCATCAATGTTTTATTTTAGGGGTAAATTTACCACTACCGAGCTAGCAATGCAGCATGGCGTGACAGAACAGTTAACTTGGAAGAAAAAATTATCCCGCAACATTTTTCGGACCTCCACTAGACCAGCATCAGTCTTTTTTCCGATCAACCAGTGTCGAAACACCACCAATCGCAACATATCCATATCAAAAAATGCGACCTTACCACCGTCAATTCAACTGACCAATGTTATAATCCGTTGCACTCGAGTCACTGATATGTTCCCATATCTCTGGCGCATCAATTGTGACTGTCTTAGCTCCTGCTTCATTACTAGACGTATAGTGCCAAACTTACTTTTTTAACAAAAAGTTGATGGCATTTTTACCCGAGAAAAAAGGTTGGTGGCAAAATGAGAGATTTTAAAAATATTAGTGGAAAAATCACCCTTTCCCCCGAATTCTTACTATTACTTCCTCCGCCCCATTTTGTTTTTGCAACATCTGATTTTTATCTTTTAGTTTATGATTTTATTACTATATAAATTTATAAATTTTAGCAAAAATTATAATTTAGTGCGTCTTGTTTATAAACATACTCATTTTGTCCCAAATGTGTTGTCACTTTTAATTTTAATTGTTTATGAAAACAAGCACCACTTGGGTCAAGTCTCTTTGCTTCTGCCTCACGCAACCCAGACCTGCAGATCACTAAAACGAAGACCCTCTCACCAAGAACCACCCCGCCTTCTACGTCCCAACTCTCGAAATCCAGGTCTTCGATTCCACAACCATGGAGGATGCTCATGCTCCTCCTCCTCCCTCCTCCTGATCATCAGCAGCGCCTGTTCCACACCCACTTACCTTACACGGCACTCCCTGAATCAATGAAGGAGATCAGCAAGTGCAAGATGGTTTACATCGCAAGGAACCCCAAGGAAAATCTGGTCTCAGCCTGGCACTTCTTCAACACCTTGAGGACACCGGAGGAAGGTGATTACCCCTTCGACAAGGCATTCGAGTCCTTCTGCAACGGAGTCTCCCATTTTGGTCCATTTCTTGACCATGTTCTGCAATACTCGGAGGAGAGCTTGAAGAGCCCTCAGAAAGTGATGTTTATGAGGTACGAGGATCTGAAGGCAGATCATCCTATGAAAGAGGTGAAGAGGCTGGGGAAGTTCCTGGGGAGAGGTGAGTTGGAGGACAAGGAAGTGGAGGAGGTGATTTGGAGAGGCTCAAGAATTTGGAAGTGAAGAAGGAAGGTGTGGATCCTTGGGTTGGGATGAAGAACAATGCTTTCTTCAAGAAGGGCCAAGTTGGGGATTGGAAGAATCTTATGACTCATGAAATGGGTGACAAGTTGGATCAGATTACACAGATCAAGTTGGAAGGCTCTGGTCTTCATCTCTTAATCTGAATATATATACTATGTTCCATTCCATATATTCTAGCTAGCTTATTAATTTTTATGTTTGTGTTTATGTGTCACTTTATTTGACTGAATAAATTCATTTTCATATTGATATTGAAATCTAAATTTGTTGTCTCCACTACAATTAACACTGCTAATAAATTTATTAATTTGTAACTGAACAATTAATAGTGTTAACAAGTTGTAGTAGGAGACAGGAAGAAACATAAAAAATGGGGACAACGTGACTCATTTATATTAGGCTTAAATACATATTAGTACCCTTAACCATGACAATATAGGCGATTAAGGGAATGAACAAAAAATGTTGTAAATAAGGACCTGAACTATTGAGTTAGTGCAGATAAGAGCCTCGACTCACTTGACTCATCACGTGCGGTTACGATACGTTACAGACGTTTACGCCTTTAACTAGAAAACAAGAGTAGTGCCATGTTACGGACGTCCATTACACACTCTTGTGTCTTCAATTCCTTTACGACTCTTCTCTAGTGAACCAGATTCAGCTTTTTAGTATACTGACTTAATCTCACTTGACGAGTCAAGTGAGTCGAGGTTCTGATTTGCACAACCCGACATTTCATGTCCCTATTTGCAGTGTTTTTTATTTAGACCTTTAATCATTCATTTTATAATAATTCAGAATACTAATATGCAGAGACGGACCAGCAGACGAGCTGGCCCAGCTACCTACTACTTGTAACCACTCAATCCAATTAAAAAAAAAAAGACACAATCCTTCCTTAGCCCAGCCCAAACTCAAACCCAACCCCTTAAAATATCTCAATTCTCAACCCCTCACCAATGACTAGATAGCCCAATTCATTGAGAGCTCTATGTAGATAGCCCAACCCAACAAAAATGAATATTACACCTTTAGCCCCTTAGAAAGTCTTATAAGTTTAGTTAAACATGACTTCAGTAGTTAGCTATCAATTAGGTCTCAACTCCTCCATTTAGTGCAATATTTACGTCCAACTCCTATCTTTTAAGATTTTCAATTAACGACAATTCAGTTTTCCAACTTTTGTTTCTTCCAATTTAGTCCTTATTTTCAAAGCCCTTCACTTTAACTCTCTAACTTAAGTTTTTCTTCAATTAAGTCCTCTAATTAAAAAAAATATATCTTTTTTAAATTGCAAATTTTGTTATTTACAATTCAGTCCGACCATCATATGGTATTTTGATTACAATTAATATACTCTCTTTAATTTGATTGAATTCTTGATGAATACTATGTAAGATTTGTATTTTGACTTATCAAGAATTTTGTCTACTCAAAAGAATTATTTTTTCTCCGCTTCACCTAGCTTTTAGAGTCTAGATCCGACACTGCTAATATGTATTTAAGCCTTGATATTATACTAGTAAGTGCACTTTGGAGAATTAATGGCATTGGCATATACATTGTTCAAACATGAGATGCTAGCTCAACTCAGTTGAATGCATGTATCCAGATTATTAATTCAATATGTAAATGATGAGATTGAATGTTAGAAAAGAGATGATAAAAATGGAAGAAAGAATGTAAATTTACAATGGTGGAAGAAGGTGATGATTTACACGTATGGTTGTTATGGATTGGCCTGGCGCAAAGTAAGCAACGTAATTCTGTCACCGACTCCGCTCAGTGAGTGACTCGACCTGTAAAACCAGTCAACTCGCCGTCGCTCTTCGTTCCATCGTTGATCGGAGATGCATGATTGGTTGGCATTCAGGTCACGTTCCTTTTTGCCCGTCCGGCGATAGAATTAAAACACAGCATGCAATTTGTCATCTAGTTGTTCGGAAAATGACATCATCGGCCAACTCCATCAACGGCTCCAAGCATTCCGGCGAGAATTTCCGGGCAAAAAAATAGGAAAAACTGGAGTTTGATTCTCGAAGCGAACGGATGAGCAGAGGGGAGATTTCTTCCGGTCGGTACGTATGTGGGTGACCGCCGATGCTCTCCGTCCAATTAACCCTCGTGAGCGTGTAATGGGTGCAACCGTCGGGATCCGCCATTTCCAAGTACGTCGGAAAATAATGCTCCTCCGGGTAACATACCTCCGTGTACAGACACGGCAGCCGGAACTTACGCCACATCCGCCGCTCCTTCATCACCATCACCGCGTGCCGTTTCGCCAGAATGAAGAACTGCGACCCGACCCGGAACCGCTCACGAGGGATCTCCGGCATCATCGCGGTCTCGCCGCGGGCGGCGTACCGCTGCAGCAGGTGGCGGTCTCGTGACAATATCTCGATGAAGCTCCGGTGGAATTGCTGGGAGAGGAACGAGCGGGCGGCGGTGATCATCGGCCGGCCGAAGAGGGACTCGTAGATGTACGGGAAGGGATGGAGAGGGATGCAATGCTGGGACAATAACGCGAAGTAGAGGTTAAACGGGTCGTCGATGAGCGCGTGGGCGATCAGCCGGCGCGCGGCGGAGATGAGGGTGGCGGATGAGCGATACGTCTTTTTGGCCGGAATGAAATTGGCGGTGACGGACCAATTTGGATTACCCAGATTTGAATCCGGGTCGGCGTGGACGTAGACGTTGAAGAAGAGGTGGTGGCCGCGGAAGAAGCGGTCCCAGAGCGGGGCGAATCCGATGTCGGAGTTTGTGAGGAAGAGGAAGGCGATCTTCGGCTTGGGATGGGCAGCGGCGAAGACGGAAGGGCGGGAGAAGATCGGAGAATAGGAGGAGGAGAGGACGGCCTGGTGGAAGAGGTGGAGGTCGTCGAGCTCGTCTTGGATGGGAATGGGAGATTCACGGCGGCGCGTGGGGGTGAGGCGGAGGAAGAGGAGGAGGAGGAGAACAGAGAGGACGGCGGCAAAAGAACAGAGGATTGGGGAGGACGAGGATGGTGGTGGTGGCATGGTGGTGAGGAGCTAACTCTAAGGGAAGGTTTTGACAATTTTCTAATTTCTCTATTCCTTTTTAAGATATATACCAAATTTAGCCACTTTTCTGTTTGGCATTAGCCCGTAACTCCGGGATGGGTACAAGTTTAATAAAGTTTAAAGTTTAAACTCCCTACTAGATTAATGAGGATCAAAATGTGGTTCATTAATACTAACACATATCTAAATAATTGAAGCAATTGATTTTTAAACTTATGTTTAATTCGAATTACTACCAAGGAAACAATGCAATTGAGCCGCGGTGATGTGGGTTGACAAAGCCGTTCGAGATGTTGTGGAGGTTGCCCTCAAATCATCCCCGAGTTCTTCCTCGTGCTTCTATTTTAGTTTATATGTCTGGTTCTTTTGTGATTCCGGTGGTTTGTAGTTTTAATCTTGTGTTTTGTGGATAGAAGTGTTTTTCCTCATCTCATTATTAGGTTGGGGTACTTGAACGAGAGATTTAGGGAGGTTTTTTATTGATTTTTTTTTTTCATCCGATCACAACACATAATAAATGAGCCTATGCAGTTTGTTTATCGAGCTGACAGTCTCAAGCTCTACCTCGTGAAGATTTGACTCGGCTCGAACTTGACTCGAATTCCATCAATGCCCAAAATCGGGCTCGAGTTCGGCTCGATAAGGGAGATGGATAGACTCATTTCAGTTCAACTCAACCAGACTCATTAAGGCATAGGAAGACCTAATTAAAAGTGTATTATGAGATTAGAGATTATGAATTTGATTCAGTTCATATTGAAATTTTGGGGCGGGGTAGTCCGAGGGAGTAGGGACTAGGCCGAGACTTAATTAGAAAGGTATCATTAGTATTTACGTGCAACTCATTAAGACTCGCCGAGCCTCTTAAGCTCGGACTCGACTAGTTTTATATACGAGCTTAAAAATCGATTCAAACTCGAGCTCTTGAGACTCGTAAGAGCTCGAGCCGGCTCAATTCATTTCTCATCTCTATTGTCATGGCTAACATTGTTGTCGACGCTCTTAGGTAGCAAAATTAGATGGGCAAAAATAATTGTAAAGAATTGGATTTTGGATAATTTTTGGGGGGGATAAATTTGTTATACTATTTTGTTAAAAGGTGAGCTTGGTTGCTTATGTTGGTTGTCTACTCGACTCAGTCTGATCCAAGGTCATCTTGGAAGCGAAAGAAGAAGAAACAAAGTGAAGTCTGAGGTTGATCTCCAACTCCGACTGGCTGCCTCCTCCTCGCCGGCCGCCGTGAACGCCCAGCTTGATGGGTATATCCGCCACACCGGTCGAGCCTGATTCCGAGTCAACCGTTCTACTCGTCAGATCTGATCACAGCGTACCTAAAGACTCATTTCACTTGGCCTACATCATCTACTTCACTCTCGGCGCCGGCTACGTCCTCCCATGGAACGCCTTCATCACCGCCGTCGATTACTTCTCCTACATCTACCCCGACGTACCCGTTGACCGGATATTCTCCGTCGCCTACATGGTCCTCGGTCTCACTTGCCTCGTCGTCATCGTCCTCTACGCTCACGTAAGCGACGCCTATTTGCGGGTCAACGTCGGTCTCGGCCTCTTCGTTGTGTCGTTGGTCGTGATTCCGGTTATGGATGCGGTTTATATAAAAGGTCGGGTCGGGTTGTACGACGGGTTTTATGTTAGTGTCGCCGCCATCGCATTGGCGGGTCTCGGCGACGCGCTTGTTCAAGGCGGCCTTATTGGGGCTGCAGGCGAGCTTCCGGAAAGATATATGCAGGCTACTGTCGCTGGGACTGCTGGTTCTGGTAAATTTCGACTTACTTTTGTTTTCTTCAGTCTCGACTTGAATTTGTTCTTGTTGGCGGAGCTTCAAGCAGTTCTGTAATGGTCTGCGGAGAGGATTAATTATGGCAAAGCTATTTTGAATTATTTTTGAAATGCCTGCAAGTAGAGTGTGCTATCTGCTAAATCCTTCACTTCTTTTTGTTGATTTTCAAAATTTGGCGTATAGATTTTTGTTGCAATAGAAACTGGTATGCAATATTTGGGAAAACAAAGTCCCTGAAATGAGCATCAGAAGAATCCCATTCATTGAACTCAAGGTGCCAGTAAACCAAGTGAAGTTGGCATGAGGTGAAACAGATCTCCCATTTTAAACTTCTCAATTATAATCTTTTGAGTTTCTTGATGCAGTTGTGGTAGTAAATTAGCTGAACACATCGAATGGGCAACGTTTTGGTTATTAGAGTAGTTCAACCATTGTTTCTTGATGCAGTCCCTGGTACTAACTATTGTTTACTGTATGACGAATTGACGATTACTTCAAATATAGGTTAACAGTCTGCTCATATGCTTGTTTGATCAAATTGGGATGTCTTCACTTGTATGTTTCCTGAGTATATTCGTGGAAGAACAGTGCTGCCTGAAACTGGCTGAAGGTTTCTAATGGTTAATCTGATTAAAGAACCTCTAGGGCTTTAAGTAGGTTTGTTGAGTGCTGCTGGTGGATTAGGGCTTTTGGTTACAGATTTTCTTTAGTTTACTTGAAACAAATTTTAACTTGGCAAGTCGTTTTCTGCAGGTGTGTTTGTTTCAGTGCTGAGGATTGTGACCAAAGCCATCTATCCGCAAGATGAATGTGGTCTAAGAGATAGCGCGAACCTCTACTTTGTGACTGGGATTGTAGTTATGGTCATCTGCATCATCTTTTACAACATTGCACACAGGCTTCCTGTAATTAAGTACCATGAGGAATTGAAGAATAAGGCAAGGGAGGATGAGAAACAGGAAAACGGTGTTTTGACTGGGCCAGTCTGGAGATCCAAGCTATGGAGCATCGTAGGGACTGTAAAATGGTATGCAATGGGGATTCTTCTCATCTACCTTGTGACCTTGTCGATATTCCCAGGCTACATTACAGAGGACGTGCACTCTGAGGTTCTCAAGGACTGGTATCCGATCCTCCTAATCACAGGCTTCAATGTGTTTGATCTGGTTGGCAAATCCCTGACTGCCATTTATCTTCCTAAGAGTGCGAAAGTTGCAATAGTTAGCTGTGTTGCAAGGTTGGTGTTCTTTCCTCTCTTCTACGGTTGCTTGCACGGTCCCAAGTTCTTCCGGACGGAGATTCCAGTTACGATACTTACATGCCTTCTAGGACTCTCAAATGGTTACTTGACAAGCGTGCTGATGATCCTAGCTCCCAAAGCTGTTCAGCTACAGCATGCAGAGACTGCAGGGATTGTTATTGTTCTGTTCCTAGTAACTGGGTTGGCCTTGGGATCAATTGTAGGTTGGTTCTGGGTCATCTAAGGTGACCATTTGCCAAACTGGTCTAAATTTGTTGATATGTTTTCTGTATTTGTGAAGCACCAATTCATTGAAACCGGTGGCTTTGCTATATTCTCTTCTTAATTCATCCATGAATTGTATAGACTGCTTTAACCAACATGTCTGCTAATCTGTAAACTCTCTCACGCATTTGCTTAAAGAACAATCTAATACGGCATCTAGTTCACGAATTGTTGAATAATGTTTTCGACTGCTAAACGCTTTTGTGTGGTTAAATTTAGAGAGTAACATATTGTTTTAAAAATTTAAAGGTTCGTTTAATTATGAAATTGTTTCAAAATTTTCATTTCAAATTTTTTTTTGGTAAATAGTTGGGATGTATAACTAGTTAATAAAGAGAGAAAATCTTATTTTTAAAATTTTGAAAAATTTATGTATTAAAATAAAAAATCTTATTTTGAAGTTCTTTATTTTAATATTATAATATTAAAGTTTTTCAATTTTTTTTTTAAAAAAAATTAATTATACATCTAGCTATTTACAATGAAAATTTTAAAAAAAATTCATAATTAAAGGGGCGGGGATGGTTTCTCAATACTCGCAAATTTCTCGAATACACGATAGCAAGTAGCAAGTATAGGTTAAGTAGTAGAGTTAAAGGTCGCAAATGTATTATTTTAGAAAACCTACAAGAAAATTCTCAAGCTTTCATATATTTCAATTTGAAGTCTAGACTTTACAAAGTTACAAAATACTCCAGAAAAAAAAAACTACATTTAATGATTAAACTATTACTTCATTCGTACCACTTTAATTGTGCATTTTTCTTTAACATTTGGGGGAAATGGTGACCTTTTAAAATTTCTTATTTTTTCATCAACCTCATTTTAAGGATAATATTATCATCAAAGTTTCTTTAAATGTTAAATTTGCCATTAGAGTGGTTATCCGTCCTACATGATTTGACGGAACAATTAAGTGTTAGGGTAAGCATCAAACAGCTTTCTGAAATTCAAAAAAATACTCAAATTATCACTTCAACTTCAGAATTTATCAAAAACATCATATCTTGTCACTTATTCATTTCCCTGAACCTTTTTCCATTATGCTAGTGATAATTTTATCCCGAAAAAAAATTGATGGTAAAATGTGAAATTTTAAAAAGATTAATGATCCCTGAACATTTTTGTTACATAAGTCATCTAAGATCTCATTACTAATTTTTTGGTGTCCTCCTCGAAACCCTAGTTCTTGCCCTCCTCTGCAATGGCTCTGTACCTCCTGCACCAGTCGGCGTCTGGTTATGCCCTTTTCTCGGCTCATGCCCAAAACAGTACTGAAGCTGTTCGGAACTGTATCTCCGACCTGAACCGGTTTACCGATCTGGTCCAACTCACCGCTTTCCACCCCTTTGAATCCGCTCTCGACGCTTTCAATCAAACCAATTCTTTCTGGGAAGGGATCATAACCGGTGAGTTGAACAGCTTTCTGGAGTTGAATCTTCCGCAAGTTGAAGAAAGCAACAAGAAACCCAACTTCACATTGGGAATTGCTGAGCCGAAAATAGTTCGCCAGATCCGTAAAACGACAAACATTCCTTGCCAGTTTAATGAGTTTGTGCTTGAGCTTCTCTGTGGAGTCCGTATGCATTTCGATGACTTAATTACAAAGGATCTCAACTTGAAGCCTACTACTGGGGAATTGGACTGCAACCTGCAGGTTATTCAATCCATTTTGCTTCTTGATACTCTTGACAAGGATATTAACTGCTTATCAATGAAAGTGAGACATTGGTATTCTTTGCATTTCCCTGAATTGGCGAAGATAATTGTGAATGATAATTATCTATATGTTCGAGTCGCAAAGAAACTAGTTGAAGACAAATCCATTTTATGTACTGAAGATAATGATAGTAATTGCATTCCTGTAGCATTAATTCAGATACTTGGGGATGAAGATAAAGCCAAACAAGTTGTGGAAGCTGGAAAAAAAGCATCAGTAATTGGTATTATCCAGGGTTTTAATGTACAGCAATTCTGCCAGAGGGTAATGGAAATATCTGAAGATAGGGTGAAGCAACATGATTATCTGGTGAATAAGATGAATGAGATTGCACCTAATTTGGTTTCTTTGATTGGGGAAGTTTTCGCTGCTCGTTTGATTGCTCGAGCTGGGAGTCTCAGAAACTTGGCAACATGGCCCTCTTCCACTCTTCAGGTAGCACTTTTTAAAGCATTGAAAACTGGACCCAATACGTCTGGTAAAATTCATCTTTCGATTCAAATGGGACGCTCCCCGGCAAACAAGTGTTCATTAGCAGCTCGTAAAGATTTCTTTGCAGATAAGAAGAGCATCGCTACAAGTTCTTCCAGTGAAAAAACTGAGAGACTTGATTTTAAGGATAAGGCTGCAATGAGAACTAGACAAGGAGGAAAAAGGAAATGTGAAGATGTAGAGGTAGAAAATGGTAATGGTATGGATGCCGAAAAGAATGAGGTTGAAGGTGAGCAAGATGCCATAGAGAAGAAGAAGAAGTACAAGAAAGCAGTAGCAGAACCAGAGGCAAGAGCTGGGAAAGGCAAGAAGAATAAGAAGAAGAGAAAGAAGAAGAACAAAGCAGTAGTAGTAGTAGCAGAAGCAAAGGCAACTGAAGACGTTTTCTCCATTTTAAATTTAAGTAGTATGAGTTTGTCCTAGTGTATATATATAGCTGTAGAAATGTTGCTGTGTCTAGGAATGTGTATCGTGGGAATAGGTTACTTCCCACGCAAGTTAGGGTCTTAGTTAGCAGGTTGTTCAGGATTTTGAGTGAATCATTTGATTTGCTTGTAGTTAGTTGGTTTGGGTAGCACTTGGGTTGCAAATGCATCCATGCTCTCATACTTTTGGCACAATACCTTATTCAAGTAGTTATAGTGTTTTGAATATTTTTTTAATGGTCAAGATCAAACAGATACATACAGCTAAACGCTAAACTCTACATGTAAATAGCTTTTCAAAACGCATAAATTACTTTTAAAAAGTTGTTGTCAAACGCGATCTTTATGTTTTTTTTTTTTTTTTCCGGCAAGATAACCTCATCTCATTTTTTCGACAAGATAACCTTTATAGGTTTGCACCTCACCAACCGATCACAATCGCAACAAATAGTTAAGTGCAGGGGACGATACTATCATCGAGATCTTGGGCACATTATGAAAGGAAATGACTATTTACATAATTAAGAGAAATGGGGACATGTGGTATATGTAAAAATTTGAACAAAATATAATACTCTCTCCGTCCCACAAAGATTACAACATTTCTTTTACTATTTCAAGTTATAGTATTTGACTCAAAATTTAACTAAGATAAACAGTGAAAAAAATAAAAAATAAATATATTTAAAAAAATTAGATTGTAAATTATGAGAAGTATATGAATCATTTAACTTTACATATCTATAATTTTATAAAAATAAATTATAAATTAAATACTGTAAAAATAACAAAGAAATGTTGTAATCTTTATGAGATTCAGAAAATAATAAGAGGACAACATATCATATTAAATTAAAAAATATTTAATGTTACCGCAACAAACAAACGTGCATGGTGTTAAAAACTGGTTTTAAACTAGAGAAGGGTAAATTGCTAAGAATGCATATGCGAAAAATTCTAGATCCTTCCATTTGATCCTTAAGTCTTGGTCAGCTTCACAGGTTCATACGGTTGAATCTGGACCGTCCATTTTCTCAAATTTAAGCGAAGATCCAGCCTCCTAGGAACCCCTCTTCGTGTTGCCCTCTCGACTCCGCCTTTCTGCTGGTCTCTCTGTGGCTCTCTCTAACCCTCGCAGATCGATCTGTAACTCTCCATCTTTGTCTATTCCTTCGTCCGATCTTAGTTTCTGAAGATCCATTCTTGTTTTGTTTCGATTCTTATCTCTGTTTGGTTGTGTAGATCTTCTAGAAAAGAGGAATAAACATGTTCGGAAGACCGCCGAAGAAAAGCGACAACACCAAGTACTATGAGATTCTGGGAGTTGCGAAGAACGCTTCCCAGGATGATCTCAAGAAAGCTTACAAAAAAGCCGCCATAAAAAACCATCCTGATAAGGGCGGTGATCCTGAGAAGGTTTCTCTTCTTTTAATCCTGATAGGATATGTTACTGAGCAAGTAGTGTAGTACCAACGATTCTGATTTTGGTTTTGAGATCTCTTTGCTGGGTTTATGGTTGATTGTGTTATCTTGTGTTGTTTGCATTCTGTTTGTACATTGTTCTCATGTTTTGTTTTGTATTTGTTGGGTTAGTTCAAAGAGCTGGCTCAAGCTTATGAGGTTCTGAGTGATCCTGAGAAGCGTGAGATTTATGATCAATATGGGGAGGATGCGCTCAAGGACGGAATAGGTGGAGGTGGTGGTGGTCATGACCCCTTCGACATCTTCCAATCATTCTTTGGGGGCAATCCTTTTGGTGGTAAGATTCTCAAGCTCCAAATTTTGTTTCAGGTTCTACTTTAATTTTGGCGATTGACTGCTCAAGTCCCACTTTGTTTGTTCAGGTGGTGGAAGCAGCAGAGGACGGAGGCAAAGAAAGGGAGAGGATGTGATGCATCCCCTCAAGGTCTCTTTGGAAGACCTCTACAATGGAACATCCAAGAAGCTTTCTCTTTCTCGCAATGTTATTTGTTCCAAATGCAAGGGGTTAGTGAATTGAATTAATTCTGTAGTTGGGTGCTAGGCTCTGCTGATCTCGGTGTGCTAACAATGGATTGCCTCGATTGAGTTTTGCAGCAAGGGATCCAAGTCAGGTGCCTCAATGAAGTGCCCGGGTTGCCAGGGTTCCGGAATGAAAGTTTCCATCCGGCACCTTGGTCCTTCTATGATCCAGCAGATGCAGCATCCTTGCAACGAATGCAAGGGTACCGGTGAGACGATTAATGACAAGGATCGTTGCCTACAGTGCAAAGGCGAGAAGGTTGTCCATGAGAAGAAAGTTTTGGAGGTCATTGTTGAGAAGGGTATGCAAAATTCTCAGAAAATTACATTCCCAGGAGAGGCTGATGAAGCGGTAAGGCAACCGATACATTGTCGAGACTTAACATTCTAAATCCTGGTGAACTGTTGACCATATGTTGCATAAAATTTCTGCAGCCTGACACCATCACAGGAGACATAGTGTTTGTGCTCCAACAGAAAGAACATCCCAGGTTCAAGAGAAAGGGTGATGATCTCTTTGTAGAGCACACATTGGCACTTACAGAAGCACTTTGTGGCTTCCAATTTATACTGACCCATTTGGACGGGAGGCAGTTGCTCATTAAATCTCAACCTGGTGAAGTTGTTAAGCCGGGTAAGAAACAGAACCCAAGAATAGTTTCTGCCTGTATGCCTTGCTTGAATTTTCCATTATTCTTTTGGGTTGGCTTGTTTGTATCAGCTTGTTGTTTTATCTCCCCACTCATTATTGGTATCCTTGCTTGTTTTAGTACTAGTGTTCCGGTGCATGGTGCATCTGCAAGTTGGAATTTCATTAGAAGTTGAAATTCTGATATATGCACTTATTTGTCCATGTAACAGATCAATTCAAGGCCATAAATGATGAAGGAATGCCAATGTATCAGAGGCCCTTCATGAAGGGTAAACTGTACATCCACTTCACTGTGGAGTTCCCAGATTCCTTATCACCGGACCAGACAAAGGCTCTGGAGGCTGTTCTCCCCCCGAGGTCCTCAGTCCAGCTTACCGATATGGAGTTGGATGAATGTGAGGAGACCACATTGCATGATGTAAACATTGAAGATGAAATGCGCCGGAAGCAACAAGCGGAAGCGTATGATGAGGATGAGGACATGCACGGTGGTGCCCAGAGGGTGCAATGCGCGCAGCAGTGAGAACAGGCAGGTATGGTATCGCCGCGGTGGCGGTGGCGGTGTCATGAAGCAAGCTGGGATGATATAATGACAGCTTAACTCTGGATTGTTAGAGAATAAGTTTTCTCTGAATGCTCTTACCTGCTTGTGGCGTGCTTGTTTATGTTATCGGTAAATTTGTTTTTACATGCTCGTGGACGTGTGTTATGAGGCTGAGTAGTTAGTTGACATTCAATGACATTTACTGATAAGTCCGATTGTGTTGCAATGAATTGGCTGTTCTTAGCTCCATGATTCAGAACCTGCTTCCTCTATTAATTTGGGATTTTGATGTGTTGTGCAAGGACTAAGGATGATTTAATTCATACATCAAAAAAAAAAAAGGCAAAAAAAGGATGATTTAGTGTGTTTAAAATTATTAACGGTAATTTTTTAAAAATAATTGTAGTTGTTTTGATTTTAATTATTAAAAAAATATTTAAAATATTAAAATTAATTGAAATAATTATTTCTCAAATGAGCGATTAATTTCTCAAACGAGCCTTTTTTTTTTATTTTTTTATTGAACCCAAACGAGCCCTTTAATCCTCCAGTTGGAGAAGTTTTACGACTTTCATGTTTTTGTGGTAAAAATAAACACCAAATGTAGTAATTTGGATATGGGTAAGGACGCAGTCATATCAGAACTGATTTCGGATAGGTTTCTCACAATAAAAAAAATGCATATATACATTCCTTTTCAGCTAATTCATGCTCCTCCCTCATTCCAAAAAATACTCTATTATTTATGTTATATTTGATCTAAATTATTGTTATGAAAAATTATTCTAAAAAAAATTAAAATTAATATATTTATAAATTTTAAATATTTATTTATTATTTGTGTATACAAATTATAAATTAAATACTTAAAATAAAATGAAATATTTTTTTTTAGATAGAGAGAGTATTATTTTTTTTTATCCGAGTGCTTGAATTCACTTTCTATCTTTGGTCAAAAGAAAAATAAATAGAGGAATTACGTGATATTCTCTAGGTGCGTACGTTTTTGTTAACTGAACACTTTAATTTTCTACTCAATTTACATCATTTTTCTGCTTGAAGCATCATAAAAAACCAAACATAATGATTAAATTGGTATAATTTTGAGAGTTCAATGATTTAATCGACATTTTAGAAAGTTTGATAGCCCAATGGTGACAACTTAGAAAGTTGAATGGTCTGTTCATGCTTTTTAGTTATCCAATTGATTATTTGAGATTTTAGTTAATAATTAGTGAAATCAGAGACAAAATAAAGAGATATTTATGGACATTCTCTATTCCAAAACACTTAGGGACAAGTGGGGTTCCATTGTGTGCATTTCAAATGTGTTTGTCAACTTTCTTTTATAAATTGTAAAGGAATGTATTACTTAACTTGTAAATTGCAACAGAAAGTTTTCCAAATATATATA
>JBBYHH010107017.1:0-14870 GCA_038382905.1 Daphne laureola
ATACTAGCCTAGTTTGTTCACATATTCTCATTTAGATATTTGTCATCACTTAGATTAAATTGGTTACGTGTTGTTCAACACTCCAGCATATCAAATTATTCCAGATAAAAATACCAAAAATAGTGCATTTAGCTAGTTATCATTGATTGTCACTACAATCCCTTTGGTTCGATCTCACTCATCCTACTACAATTGCACACCTTACACTTGAGGGTGAGTCGGGCTTATAAATTGTATTTGTCTAGTCTGATTCATGACATTTCAAATTGGTGCCTTTGCCGGGGATTGTTTGTGTGGTTATTGATTATTTAGTTATTTGCTTTGTATTCAATAAGTAGAAGTTAACTGGTGTTCTTGCTTCTTATATTTAGGTACTTTCTTAAGTTTTGTGAGACATAATGCATAAGTTCAACTTGTTGATGGATCTAGAGATTGACGGGACTTTGAGACGCTTTTGAAACAAGAGCAAGATCACACAAGATAGTTGAGCTTCATGAATCTTCATTTTCTATTTGCCTCACCGCCGGTACTGAGGTTGGTGACACCGACATGGAAGGAGGCCTAACATGGCTCCCAAGTAAGACTCATAATTCTTCCTATTCATGTTCAGTTTCTCCATTGAGGATAATGTTAGATTTAAGTTTGGTGGGTGTTTAAGCTTTGCATATTTTATTGATGTATGGATGAATTTGTGAAGATGGTTACCTTGAACTGATTGTGTACTTGTGCCTTAGTAGTGATAGTGCATTTTGCATGTCTAGACGTAGTGGCACGTTTTGTTTAGTTCTTTTTACAATTATTTTTAGAATAGTTGCATGTGTTAGCATGTTGCATGATTCATGTCTAGTTAGTGCCTTATTGAAGAATGCATGTGCATATTTATAAAACCAACTCATAGTTCAAGTAATTTTGTGAGCTAAAATGTGTTGTTAATGATTCGGTGTAAATCCAATTGTGTATGAAAGATTATTTTTTATGTTATGATTGGAGATTTAAACCATGTGAGATTTTGAGCTTAATTCTTCATATTTATAGTTTGTGTGAGAATTTGTTCTTCATGAGAGAATCTCATATTTTACTTAAACTATAACTTGGGTGACTTGTTCACTACACACTCACAATTTTTGTGTGCAAGTTATGATGATGATGACATCTAGGTAGAGCCACCTTTCCAAAGAGCCAACCCATTTAAATTTTTCCAATAGATCACCCTGTTGAGCTTTAATAGCTTTATTCCTTCTAAACCCACATTATGAGCCAACTGTTTTATTTATCCACTCTTATCCATGAAACTTAATGAGCATGATTTAAATTGCGCTTAGGAGATAGTTATGGATCGGGATGAAAAACAAGTTTGGGGGGATTATACATCTATGTTATTAGGATAAAAAAAAAACAAATGATGTATGTGTTGTATATGTGAGCTAACCATGGAAATTGTAATGTTATTATCTCAAATTACAAAACAAAAACAAAATATAATGAAGAAAGTGCAAATGCCAATAAAAGTTTGAGATATAGCATCTATGTTTGTATTGTAATTCCATGGTTAGAAAATCATTATTATGAGTGAGGCGAAACTTTTGAGACTGTGGATGTTTTTGAACTCGTGAATATTGGTTCAAGCATGTGTTGGATGGGCGAAATTCTTTCTCATATCTTTAGTGCCCATAAGTCTTTCATGCTCGGTATGTTTCATTTAGCTCCACCGGAAAATGGCCTTCAACCAACTCTCGTGCCTAACCAATCTGAACCGCATTAAAACCTTACAAGACCATTGTCACTTAGGTTGTACACAACTCCCTTAGGGGAATTTAGTGAGAGAGTTATGTGTTGTCTCTCAAGCTTATGGTGCAAGTAGAAATCTCGAGATCAAATCACACACCGACACACCCTTCTTCTTGTAATTCGAGAGTAAACACTAAGGGAGTGATCCTCTGGTTGTCATATTTAAAGTAAAGTTTTATAAACCATTGGATTTGCATCTTGACTTGTTAACAAGAAATTTTGGTTAGTGGAATACTTGGTGTAGAGTTGTAGTTTGTGTATATATTACCTTCCTTGCATTTATATAGTATCGGGCATGTAGGCGGGTAGTTGAATATAGGTAGTGTATTTTCTAGGGACTAGAAAATATCTAAGTTTAGGGGTGTGATAATTATGCATTATTGATATATTTTAGCCACCATACATATGCTATTATTAAAGTTTTACTAGTACTTAGTGTGGGCGCGTGTGAATTTTGTAGGTATTCCATGTCGGATGCCGAAAAAGATGAATTTTGGCCTAAAAATTGCATTGAAAAGCAAGTTTGGGTACATATTGAAAAGTTCACAAGAAAGTGAAGAAAAACGCACAAATGCAGGCGGTCGCCTCAGCCTACACTTTCTTACAGCGGGTTTTTGCAGTTCAGGCGAGAGTCATGCGACTTGACGTACAAAGGCAGGCGGTCGCCTGACCCCAGATTTAGCATTGGTCTCATCTTCTTTTCTTGCAAAAAAAAAGGAATAAAATGACAATTTTTTCACACCTCTCAAACATTCCACATTTTTAGACTTGTTCTTGAGCCCTCTTAGGGTTCTTGAGCTCTCTTTTCTCCTTCATCTCTCTTAGCTACGAAAATGTGGATGTTTATGGACGATTGAAGATTTGACTACCATTTTTTAGCTTCTTCCTTCCTCTTTAACTTTTACTTTCATTTTTGTTCATTGTTGTGAATATTGTGAATAGGTTGAGTATTAATTAGTTCTTCATCCCTTAGGGTTGGTTAGCATGTTATTGTGTTGCTAGATAATTTAGAGTTGTTTGGTTGTTGATTATGCATGGTTTGTAACATTTTCTTGGGCTTAAAGAAAGTGTAGAAGAAATAGAAGAGCTGTCTATTTTTCTACATCCACCAAGTATTTGACGAAATGCTTGAGAGAACATTTTGTTGAATTGATCAAATAAAATTGGTTAGATACTCTAGGATTATTTGAGAACGTAATCTATGGTGTTAGAAGACTTTAATTGGCTAAACTTATAGCCATAACAATTGATGCAAATAGAGAAATTCTTTTTGCTCCTTTGTTATGAGGATAGCTCTAGTGTAGAAGCTAGAGCTTGTTAATTATCCAACTCCTCTAACTTGTCATATATCTCAACCAAACACTCAATCTAGTAACCTTAACTCTAATCAACCCTAAGGAACATTTATCTTATCATAATGACTTATTGTGGGTCTTCCGATCTATTGATGTTTGCTAGACCACCGAATTAAGAGGTATCTAAGTGTGGCGGTAGATGAGCTACCGCCTCTTCTTTGAGCATGCCTATCATCATGATGGATCTCCTACCGCTGGCCTTTGGTCTAGATTTTGCTGACTTGGCCCATTTTCTTGGGCCAGTTAGTGGGTTTATGTGAGCCTGATCAGGCCCATTAAAGTAAAAACTCAAAATACTTAGGGATATGAAACGCCATTTCATGAATCCCTAGGCGAGAGTTCATTTTTGGGCCGCGAAATCATTTTGTTAATGTTACAACTTGCGATAAAGGGCTGATAGTTTTCTTCCAGTATCTCATTTCAACCATCAGTGGTAATTTCGCTTCTCAGCGGTGGATCTCTCTTGCAAGTATCTCGACTACCACACTTGTAGATAATTTAGGAGATAGTGGTGGTAGTGACAGGCAAGTGTGAGTGTGTCGTAGATTAGTACCGGTCTTCCTTTAGTGAGTCTAGCGAATGAAAATTTTGCGATGGTACATGGTGGAAAACCTTGTCCCACTTGCGGTCACCACGAAGTAGATGTTATCCCTTATGCACGCAGTATGTTCCCTGTAGTAACTTTAGCTGATTTTCATTATGATGTGAATAGTGTGAAAAGACTATTTCCTCTTCCTAGTTGGGAATTTGCTCGGTATAGACCGACGCGGAGTAAAGTGAAAGTTAATCGTTACTACAACCGACCTTATGTTCCTGTTGATGATGGACAAGACCCAGGTTATGATGGGTTGATAGATCTTAGGATGTATGATCCTTACCTCGAATCTTGGCAGGTTCATTTTCTGGTGTTCTACTATGGGATGCAAGGCCTCTACCAGTATCGCTTGATGTATCGCAAGTCTATTGATGAAGAGAAAGATGAAATAGTTGAGAGGCTGGATGACGATTATGTGGAAAATTGGGTTCCTTTTTACTGGGATCAAATAGAAGCTAACTTCATGTTGCTCGTCCCTCCCGAGATACAAGCCATCCTTCACGCCAACAAGATTTCATCGTGGATGTATTCACCCAACACCTGGCGGTTTGTTACGACTTGCTATATTGTACTCGCCACCACCAAATTCTGACTGACAGTATCTTTGCTCAAGTATTTCTTTAAATTGCATCGAAGCAAAGACGGTTGGTATTCCTTCGCACCGCATTTCTTGGAGAGGAAAGTTATTCATAATACTGTTACCAACATCAATCGATCGGTACACCGAGTTTTCTATATGCGCCCATTTAGTGAGGAAACCTGGCCATTTCCTCTCCAGTGTCGCCCATTGTCATTGTTAGGGGTCGAAAGAGACAATGCGTATGAATTCAATCCTTTGGAGATGACAGACGAAGATCGGGAGGCTACTAAATGGATTTTATGGAATGTTAGGAAATTTGGGTGGTTTCGCACTACCTAGATTTTCTCCTCAGATTTACTTACTGCGATAGGTAGCATATGCCTTCTGCTTTTATTTGCTTACTCATACTGATCTTATTCCTGACACTTTTTCCTTTGCAGCAGGCCAAGGTTATCGCTCTTTCTTTGATAAGAAAATCTTTAACAAGGTTAAGAAAGGGATCAAGATGAAATAAGGTCATAACTTGCTAATGAGTTTGATAGACCCTGCCATGGCTCGGCAAGATACTGTTGTCTTCGCTGCTACTTCAACTGAAAATCCTCCATTTGACTCGTCACAAGAAGTGGTAAATTCTTCACCGGATCAGCGTGTCACTATCTCCCCTATCCCGGCTGATGAGCCTCGATATGTTCCTAGTTCTGTGGACAACAAGAATTGCATCGTGCTGGAGGGGGTAAAGGCTATAGTTCGCTCACTTCCAGATCATGTTGATCATTATGTTCATCATCTTATGACGGTAATGTTTATCAATTTAGTTTTAATTGTATTTCTTTTTATGCCATTTTGACACCTCTTTGCTTGATAAGTTATGCCATCCTTAAGGCATTTGAAAATATGCCCAGAGGATATTCTCCCAACGAGCGATGCCTTTGTTGAGCGTGATGATTTACGCGCTAGGATATAAGAGTTGGAAACTAAGAATGCTCAGGAGCTTGCTCAACAGAAGAGGCAGCTCAACCGAGTGAAGTGAGATGCTTTGAAGAAAATGAAGGATACCTTGGAAGCGGACTTTATTCATGAGAAGGAAAAAATGCAGGCTGTCTTCGACCTGGAAAAAGAAAAATTTGATGTTGTTTTGGAAGATGCCAAAACAAAATCTTTCGATGAAGGCTGGAAGGCGTACCAACACTCTGCCGAGTTCCGGGATTTACTCATAGAAGATATGCAAGAGGGAAAATATGGCGCTGTTGAGATTATGGGACATTTCTATCGAGGGCTAGAGACTTTGTTACTTTATGACTTCATTGCCATAAGGCCGGAGTCCTGCTGGAAAGGCCTCCCAACCGTAGAAGCTGCTCTATATGTCCCTTATGACTTGAAGACTATCCTGGCCCCTGGGTCTCAAGTTTTCAACTCAGGCGACCACTACCTCCAACCGCACTATTTTTCTCTTTAAGTGGAAGAAAGTGTCAGTGCCTGACTCTAGTAAGATGTCCAAGACTTCGGGAGTCAAGGATGGTCAAGATGCGAGCAGATGGAACACTGAGTGAGGATCTTTGTTATGTTATTCACTGCGCTTTTATAAATGCTCTTGTGCATGCTTAATGTTGAATTTTGAGTTGCTAGTGTTTTATGTACCTAGATGATTGTTATTCATGGACTATTGCTTTGTTCTTATTGATAATATTTCTTTAGTACATCGACATTCCAAGTTCTTGGTACGTCAAACCTATCAAGATCCTTGAGTTTATAAGCTCCTTTGCCAACTGCTTTGGCAATAAAATACGGGCCTTCCCATCTAGGGTTGAACTTGCCCTTACCAACGTCCTATCCTGAGGCCTCTGCGTTTCGGAGGACCAATTCTGCTTCAGAGAATCCTCTAAGCTTCACTTTGGAGTCATAGTATTTTGCAACCCTCTGTTTGTATACGGCCATTTTGACTGACGTTGTTTCCCTTAATTCATCAAGTATCTCCAAATTAACCCTGAGGTCTTCGTCATTACTTTCCTCTTGGAAGTGTAATATCCTGTGAGAAGTCATTCCAATTTCAACTGGGACAACCGCCTCAGTCCCGAAGGCTAACTTGAAAGGTGTCTCTCCTGAGACTGTTTTGGATGTCGTCCTGAGTGCCCACAAAACTTTCGGGACGAGATTGGCCCATGCTCCAAACTCTTTTTCCAACTTCTTGTTAAGTGCACTTAGGATAGAGCGGTTAGACAATTCCACCAAGTCGTTGGATTGTGGCCTAACCACTGAGGTGTGGCAATGTCGGATGTCAAATTTTGTGAAAAAAAATTAGCAATATTTTTTTCGATAAACTGCGGGCCATTGTCGGACATTATTTCTTTCGGGACCCCGAATTGGCATATTATGATTTTCCATATGAAGTCTTTTACATCATGTTCTCTCACTTTCACTAGTGGCTTTGCTTCGACCCATTTCGTAAAGTAATTGATGGCAATGATTAAAAATTTCCTTCCTCCCAGGGCTGTAGGAAAAGGGCCTAAAAGATCAATTATGCACTTGGCGAATGGTCATGGCATGATGATTAGGGTCATTTTTGTGTCATGCCTTATGCTAACCGGGGCATAGCATTGGCATTTGTCACAACTCTTGACTATCTGTTCAACATCTTTTGTCAGGGTGGGCCAATAGTACCGTTGCAAGATGATCTTTCTGATCAAAATTGTGCCCCAATGTTCTTTCCACATATGTCATTGTGCACTTCTTGCAATACATAAGAGGCTTCCTCTTTACCGAGATACCTTCTGAGGGGGGGGGGGAGAAATATTTGAATTATAGGATTCCATCTTCTAACCAGTAGAACCTTTGGGATTTCCGCATATTACTAGCTGTTGCTTTCTCATCTTGGGGCAATTGGCCTTTTTCCAGATACATTATGTTTGGGGTCATCCAGTAGGAGTCGTCTAACTATATATAAGCGAAGACTTCCGTGCTTGATATGGAACGATCATGTAAGGTTTAGATAACCACATTCACTAGTTCCGTGAAAGATGAGACTGCCTTAGCCAAGGCATCGACTTGAATGTTTTTTGTCCTTGGAATATTTTCAAACGTCACATTGCCGAAAGTGGCTTCAAGGTCTTTCAATAACTTGTGATATTTGGCCATTGCTGGGACACTTGACTCGTACTCCCCTGATGCCTGTTGAGTCACTACTTGGGAATCACTTCATACTTTTAGCTCTTTTATTCCTAAGCTGCTACATATTCGTAATGCTTGGATGACTGCTTTGTATTTGGTTTCATTGTTAGTCGCTTTGACATTTAAACGGAAAGCATGGTTGGTTCTCTCTCTTTCCGGATTAATGATAATGATGCCTATGCAATATCCTTGATGGTTAGAGGCTTCATCCATATGTACTATCCATTCACCCAGAAGCTTTGTTTACTGATTGGGGTACACTCTAACACGAAGTCCACAAGAGCTTCAGACTTGACAGTACTCCAAGGAATGTACTTAATTTCATACTCTATGAGCTCCATGCTCAATTTCATCAACCGCCCGGATAACTCTGGTTTGGACATGATTTGCCTCAGAGGATAGGAAGTCGGGATGATGATGGGGTGTGAATGAAAATATGGATGTACCCTTCTTGCCATCGTGACTAACATCAGGATAACCTTCTCAATCTCGGGATACCCTAGTTCCGTTCCTTAGAAAACCCTACTTACAAAGTAAACCAGGGTTTGAATTCCTTGCTCCTCAGTGTCTAGTGTTTCCGCACCTACTTCTTGGGAGACTGAGATGTAGCATATCATGGAAAACCCCTTAGTAGGCCTTGCCATTACTACGAGGTGCCCCAACTTGGCCTTAATGGTTTCAAAGGCTTCTTAGCACTCGTTAGACCTAAGTTTCCTTGATCTCTGACGGATGGCTTGAAAGAAAGGCTAACATTTCCGAGATGCTCTAGATAGAAACCTTCCTAGGGATACAATCCTTCCTATGAGTTTTTGTATGCCCTTGCGATTTTTTGGTGGTTGCATTTCAAGTATGACATCCACCTTTTCCAAATTTGCCTCAATCCCTCGATGCATGACCATGTATCCGAGAAATTTTTTGGAACTTACTCCCAAGACACATTTCCTTGGATTAAGCTTTATTTTGTACTTTCTCAGATTATTGAAAGTCTCGGTGAGATCAGCACAATGGTGTTCCTAGGTTTTACTCTTAACCAACATGTCATTTATGTAAACTTTGGCATTACGCCAGATTTGCTCTTCAAGTATCTTATTCATGAGCCTCTGATATGTTGCTCCTGCATTCTTAAGCCCAAAAGGCATTCGTGTGAAGCAATATAGTCCACGATCTGTTACGAACATAGTGTAAATTTCATCATCGGGGTGCATACGAATCTGATTTTATCCATTGTATGCGTCCAAAAAACTCAGCATTTCATGTGATGCTGACGAATCAACTAATAAGTCTATATGGGGCATCAGGTAGCAATCCTTAGGGCATGCTTCATTCAAATCAGTAAAATCATATAACTAGTATAGTTCCATAAATTTTGGTAGTTTTACTTTTGTTCCTCCTTGAACCTGTTTCGAGCGTTATATCCCAAAAAATAGGTACAATGAGGAACTAAGGAGAAATACTGCCAAAAATTATGTAACTATTCCAGTTCTACGTACACAACCATAAAAATTTAATACCGATAGTACTTTTATGAATAGAATTGGACCCATGTACCCTTAAACTATATAGTAGTATTTAAAATTTGTAGAAATTATACGTATGTTAATTTTGTGTGTATGCATGTATGTATGTATGTATGTATGTATGTATGTATGTATGTATGTGTGTGTTTTAATCTATAAATTTGTTGTTTTTTATTGGTAAACATGAGGTTAATTTGTACATATGGCCAAAGCACGAGATTGGATGTACAAGCGTTTTCGCAAAGGGACTTGTGATATAAGTTAGAGGTTTTGGAATCGGCTTGAAGAGTTCTTGGATTTTGCTTTTAATGTTGCTTAATCGAACGGGCTTGATTTAGTTAAATATGTTTGTACAAAGTGTAAAAATAGACATTACTATGATCAACCTACAATTGGAAATCATGTATTGTTAGATGGCTTTCAACTAAATTATCATGTCCGGGAATGTCATGGTGAACAAGTTGAAATCAGTCCTTGTACTTATCGAGGTTTTAATCAATTCCATGAAGCATCATCTTCATCACAAAATATTGCAAGTACAAGCATTGAAAATAATTTCGGTGAGGGTAATGAAGAACGAGGTTATGAACAAATAGACCGTGATGCATTTGGTTTTCATTATCAGAGTACTAATTGGGAAGAACGGAATAATTATGATGAAAATGATCATGACAATAATGATGACGAAATCCCTCCAGTTGATCAAGTTCCAGATAAAGATAGACAAAAGTTCTTTGAACTTTTTAAGGTTGCATCTCAAACTTTATATGAAGGATGTGTAGAGAAGTACACAAAATTATCAGTTATGTGCAAACTTCTTAGCGCTAAGAGTCAGCACAATGTATCTGATAAATTCTGGGAAAAGATGATTGCAGTGTTCAATGAAGTATTATCTAGAGGAAACTCAATGTCAGCGTCTATGTTTGATACGAAGAGTATGTTGAAAGAGTTGGGGTTACCGTACAAACATATTCATGCATGCGAGAACAACTGTATGTTGTTTTATGGTAGCAACAGTAAGCTAAAGAATTGCAAGGTATATGGTGCGGATAGGTTTGAAGTGGACGACAGGATGAAGAAACCAAAACCCAAAAAGGTTTTATGATATCTTCTAATTACCGAGCGCCTGCAACGTCTTTGCGGGTCCAGAAAAACAACAGAGTTTATGATTTATCACTCGATAATCTGTGGAAACAGTATTATTGGACATCCATCATAAGCTGAGGCATGGGAACATGTTGAAAAGTTTTATCTGAATTTCATAGCAGACATCAGAAATGTACGATTGGGCTTTTACACCGATGGGTTTAACCTATTTTCAGATTTGTGGTCATCATACTCGATGTGGCCAGGATTTTTGGTCATTTATAACTTGCCTCCTGATCTGTGCATGAAAGAAGCGTACATTTTCATGTCATTCCTCATTCCCGGTCCATGATCACCGGGACAGAACATGGATGTCTTTTTACATCCGTTGATCAATGAATTAAATGCTTTGTGGACTGGAGTGCCAACTTGGCACCCGAACAGTACTCAGAACCTTTTGGTGTGGCCATGTTTGATTTGGAAAATTAGTGATTTCCCGGCATATGTAATGTTATTGGGGTGAGTACAAATGGAAAACGTGCTTGTCCGTACTGTATAGGTGATGTCAAAAGTTTTAAGTTAAATGCCAAAAAAAAAAATTGTTGGTGGCGTTGTCATAGAAGATTTTTACCTAGTCGACATGTTCTCTGTAAAGATAGAAAATCTTCGGATACTAGTAATATAGATCCCAGGCCTCCATGTCAGTACAAGACAGGCCACCAGATCTTAAGCGAGGTCAATGACATTATATTTGCCCTATTCAGGACACCATGGGACAAAATGAGGGTTGATGGGTTTGGTGAACAACATAACTGGATAAACAAATCAATATTTTTGGAATTGCCGTACTGGGTGAATTTGAAAGTTAGACACTGTCCTGGTGTGATGCATATTGAGAAAAACTGTTTCGATAATTTTTTCCACACTGTGATGAACACAAAAGATAAAACAAAGGGCAACGTTGCGTTAAGATGCGATCTTCACACTATGGGTATCCATCATGAATTGCATTTGATGATCGGGCCGAATAGTAAACCGTATCAATGTAAGGGGACATATACTATGAATTGAGATCAGATTTCAGTTGTTTGCTACTAGTTGAAGAACAAGATCAAACTTCCTGATGGCTACGCGTCTAACATTGGTCATTGTGTTAATGAGACCGATGATACATTTTACACCATGAAAACCCATGATTGTCATGCCTATATGCAAAAGTTGCTTCCACTTATGTTACGTGGCCACATCTCTTATGCTATATGGGAAGTGATTGCAGAATTCAGTAAATTCTTTAGGCTTATAAGTTCTAATGATATACGATTGGAGGATGCTGAGGCATTGGATGAGTTTATCATTTTTACATTGTGCAAGCTTGAAAATATCTTTCCTCTATCATTCTTTGACTCTATGGAACACCTTACTATACATTTACCTTGGCATGTTCAAACTTATGGATTTGTCTGGTATTGGTGGATGTATTGTTTTGAGAGGATGATGAAGAGGTTGAAAGAAAAATGTGCTAACAAACAATATTTGGAGGGCTCAATTATTGAAAAGTATATGATCTAGGAGGTTGTGATTTTCTGTGAGCATTATATGGATGATAATCTTGGCACTCGTGTTAATCCTCACGTACGTAATCAAATTCATCATACAGTTGTTTCCGGATCTGGACTGTCTATTTTCAATCAACCAATAAAAAGCTTTGGGAGAGCACGTAACAAAGATTTAACAGCTGAAGAATCATAACATGTGCAGATAAATATTTTAATCAATTGTTGAGAGGTTGAGCCATATATAAGTCGATTCAATGATCAAGCATTGAACCTCTACCCTGAACTAGTGGATGACAGTTTGGACGAGTACGACTGGCAGAATTTGTAGAGTGGTTCCTGAAATTGATACAATACATCTACATTTATTATGCAACTACTAACATATTCCTTATGCAACTACTAACATATTCTTTATTCACTGAATGTGTAGGCCGAGGCAAATATGGGTACGTTTCCTCTGTCGTTGCATGACTTGCATGTTACCCGAGAAGGAGGGAAAAATCATTTCCAGGCACATATGCGAACGAGTATAAATTCCACACAAAAGTATATGGTTGGGATAAACAAACAGCAAATTGGGGTGTCTGTATCCTAGGAGATACAAATGCGGAAGATTATTTTGATTTTTATGGTTGGGTCGATGAAATTCTACTCCTTCAGTACATCACCGGTTGTGCAATAGTTTTCAAGGGTGGATAGTTTTGTACCCTCAAAGGCGTCTGTACTCATAAGCAATCAGGAATTACCGATGTTGATCACAAATCACGATTAAAATCAGAGGATCCTTTCATTCTTGCTAACCAAGCACAACAAGTGGTTTACATCGAGTATCTGCCAAAAAGAAGAGATTTCGAAAACTAATGGACGGTTTGGAAAGCTAAACCGAGACATCTTATCGAGGAAGTGCAAGAGAATGTTGAGGCCACCAATGGCGACAATAAAGAGCTCGAGATTGGGACCGCACATCCTTTCCAAGAACCATCAACTAGTGAAACTATACACATAGCACCTGATGTGAATACATCACTGGTGGATCCTCATGCGGGTCCAGAGGTCACTGAACTTGACAACATTGGTACTTGACAACATTGGTATAGAAGATGAAGAAGATGAAGATATTCCTATTGATTTGTAGTTAAAAATTGTATCGTGTGAAGATGTTAAATTGTTCGTATTTAAATTACGTGTATTAGTTTTTAGTTAATTTTGCGAAAAAATTACTTCAATCCGCACAACTTCACATTTGGGCCGCATCTAAGAAACAAATATGACCCACTTTATCCACGGATGGATAAAATAATGGGGGGAAGATGACTAGTTTTGAATTGGATAAGTTTGAAGATAATGCAGCCTGAACCGCAGTAAGCCGCGGTTACCCCAGGCATATGCGCCACTTTGGGCCGGCCCAACCAACGCTTTAATGCGGCTTTGGCCCCATTAACGCCATGCTAAAATGACTTAACCCTGGCTCCTCGTCTTCTACCTCATTATTTCACAGACAATGAAAACATTTGGAGCAACCGCCTCCACTTTACACAGACAGTAAGGTTTCTTCTTCTTCTTCTTCTTCTTCTTCTTCTTCTCTCATCTTTTATTTTCATTATCTCCTCCAAAAAATCATTTCACTACCTCTTTTATTGCAGATCTGCGCAGTTCTTTTCCGCTACCACGCCATTCGTCCGTCACCATCGCAACTATCTCACCGCTGCCGACATCAGGTAAAAGTTATTTGAATCTTTTTTTTCCTTCAGTTTTCATTTCGGGTTAGGTAGTGAAATGTTGAATATTGATGAATTTTTTCAAGTTTTATGAATGCCTATAAATGTCTATTAATTTGTATGAATTTAGATGAATTTTCTTGATTTTTTTAGTTTTTTGAGTTATTAGTAAATTTATTAAATTTATTGAATTTTTTTGAAATTTGATGAACAATTGTTGTTGTTAAACTTAATTAGGTAATACAAGTTTTTGAAAAGTTTACAAATTAAAAGTTGATTTTTTTTGAAAAGTTTTTTTTAAAATTGGTCATTTTGAAAAAGTTTATAAAAAATTGATTGTTTTTGCAAAAGTTTAAAAAAAATTGGGTCATTTTGAAAACTTTTACAAAAAGTTGATTGTTTTTGCAAAGTTTTAAAATTTTCGGGTCATTTTGAAAAAGTTTACAAAAATTTATTGTTTTTGCACAATTTTAAAAAAATTGGATCATTTTGAAAAAGTTCACAAAAGGTTGATTGCTTTTGCAAAGTTTTAAAAGTTTTAGGTCATTTTGAAAAAGGTCAGAAAAAGTTGATTGTTTTTGCAAAGTTTTAAAAAAATTGGGTTATTTTGAAAAAGTTTACATTTAGGTGTTTTTTGTAACTTTTTAAAAGTCATCAGTGCCTTATATGTTTGTTGTTTTCAAAATAACGAGATATGGATGATGAGGGGAGTCCACATGACTCTGTTTCCAGATCACGAGAACGGCACAACTATAGAGGGGTCGTGGTCATTTGGGCCGCAACGATAGTCATGGAGCTGATGGCGATCGCCAGTCTAGCGGGTCTGGGTCTGTAAACAGAGATGTGGCTACCTCATCTGAACCGTCTCTCCTACCGCGCACACAGCAGCGCCGAGGCAGATGCGGAGGCAGGGCCACTCCAGCGACACTACAGGCGCTCCTGTCGCCACTAGATAGAGCACAAAACGGTCGACTGATCGTTCAGGTTGGCCAATAAGTGTTTGTTCGACAGTTGTTTAATGTATACTACATACGCTAATTTTATACTAGTAATTAATTAACTTTTCTAGTTTGAAGCTGAAATCGTTAGGGATCCCAGATGCGATCAATCGGATCCTCCATCAGCGCTTAGCGGTATTCCCCTGCATTACAAAGACTTGCCTCCATCAGCTAAGGCAGAGTGGGTGACCGCCTTCGCGGTAATGTTTAATTATCAATTTGACTCTTTTAATGCATTATTTTTTACTATATTTTGACTTTATGTTAACTAATTTTGAATTGAAGTAATTATTTTTAACAGAGGGAGTACAGATGGACGGAGCCCGACTTCGTCTGACAACTCCACATTAGGTTCGTGGAGTTCTACAGGACGACCCTAAACAACTATTGTCACCACCGTCCATCGTGATTGCTTGTGCGGAAGCGGAATTACTCTTATTGCGGCTGGTGACGTCAGAATGGAGTCCATCAGAGTTTCGGTTCCCAAAAACCGCCCAATTAAAAACTTTCCT
>JBBYHH010107128.1:0-14868 GCA_038382905.1 Daphne laureola
CGGCCAACAGGAAGATCTGACAACTCCTACACACCATTTATGTGCATTGAATGCAACTCATCATTCATTGCACTTAGCCATTCCTCCCTTTGTGGACCGTCAAGAACTTCTCGAATATTACTTGGTTCATTAATCTCAGATGCAACCAGGTACGTTTCACCTTTCAATAGCCCCCATCTTTTGGGTTGCTTGGATTCCTGTGTTGATCTTCTCAACATAGGTGTAGGTGAACTCGTTTCAAGCTCTTGCACGTTCTCAACTCCCTCTGGAACAAGTCCTAATTCTTTTGGATCTTGTCCATCAAGCTTCATGTCAATGGAACCACTAGCAGGAGACACAACTCCTTGTGCTTGAGCTACTCCCTCTGGAGCAGGTGCACCTTGTGCAATTGGTACCTGTGAGGTACTTGGTTGATCCTCCCTGAGGATTGGACCAAACAAAGTTATATCTTGACATTCACCGACTTTTGGAAACTCATTTTCCAAGAAGTTGCCATTTCTGGCATCAAACACCAATCCATTCTTGTGACTTATGTCCAAGAACACATACCCCTTTTATTGTGCACAATATTTGAGGAGAGCACATCTCTTTCCCCGAGGACCCAACTTTCCTAAAGGATGGTCTGTAACATGTACATAAGCTAGACACCCCCAAGGGTGCATGTAGCTCAAATTTGGGGATTTCTTCTTCCATAACTCATATGGTGAAGAATCTATATTCTTGGTAGGAACCCTATTGAGTATATACATTGCACAAAGTAAAGCATCACTCCAATAGGAGACGTCCAGGTTGGCCTTGGCCATCATAGACCGGACCATGTCCATGAGAGTCATATTTTTCCTCTCGGACACTCCATTTTAATGAGCTTTCCAAGGAAGAGTGAACTCCCTATTTATGCCTTTCATATCACAAAATACTTTGAATGCTAATGAGCTATACTCTCTACCTCTGTCAGTCCTTAAGGACTTTACTTTCTTACCCAATTGGTTCTCAAGCAAATGTACATACTTCTCAAAGTATGATAAGGCCTCGATCTTATTTTTTAGTAAGAACACATGAGTGAATCGAGTATAATCATCAGTGAATGTTATAAAATACCTACATCCATTTCTAGATGTCACCCTCTGTTACAGTCACTGCAGGTGGATGGTGACTTTTCGATATAGTTTGACCGAAGGTCAGATCCTAATTTCACCGGGACTTTGTTTTAAAAATGCGAGACATAATTTTTGTTAATTGGCATGTCCCAAGAAATTGTTTTAGGTCCATTTCCATGAGATATCACATTTTGGTGTTGGTACGTGAGTCCCGGGCCATTTTATAAAATTTCAGTTCGGGGGGTAAAATGGTCATTTTGGAAAATTAGAGAAAAATGGATATTTAATTGGGAGATGAGTGTGGTGCCAAATGAGAAGAGAAAAAGAGATATTTTGTGTCAAATGTTAAGAAATGATATTACATATTATGGTATGGGATAAGTATATAATAATGTGAAAGTGGAGGACACTTGTCACCTTAATGTGGTGAAGGATTCTTATATCTTAAGTAATTCTATGGAGGTAAATATTTGTGGAGTAAAAATGAGAGGATTTTTTTTATGATTGGTAAATAAAAAGGAAATGAAATATGAGATAGTAAGAAAATGGGGATTAAAAAGAAGGAAAGAGAGAAAAGAAAATACATTTTCATCAAAAGCTCTTCTTCTTTCTCTCTCTTGTTCATCGATTTTGGCTCCCTCTCTACCAAGTGTTCTTACTTCAACTTCACCAAATCTTCAAGATTGCTTAAGGAATTAAAGAGGTGAGCTTGTTTCATGGAAGATTCAAGGAGAAACTAAGTTTTGATGGTATTTTAGAGCTCATCTCTTCTCTCTTCTTAGGGCCGATTTTGGGGATTCTTGTTCGGAAAAAGTTGTTGATCAATTTCTTCAAAATTTCTTAACGTAAGCATGAATTTGAGGTTGTCTTGAAGTGTTGTTAAGCTTTCCTACCTTATTTCTTCATGTTGGTTGAAGATTATGAATTAGGAAAGCTAGGGTTTGTGATTTGTGAACAAAGTTTGAATTGAGATGAAAGTAAAGTTCTAAATGTTTTTGGGATGATTATAAACACAGTTTGTCATTAGAACTATTCTTCAATCATCATGATTGGTCATTTTGGTCTTGGATGATTTTTAAGGTGTTGAAGAATTATGTTGATTTCTTTGGTGATTTGTGAAATTATGTTGAATTGTAGTTAGAATTGAGGTATAAATTGAAATGAGGATGATTCGAGTACTCACCCTCAATTATGCATGTTGGCCGAAACTTATGAAGATAAATTCAAAGTGGATGTTCTTTGTTAAAGTGGTGATTTGAGTTGGATTACTAATGTTTTAGAGCTCCTAATTTGTTGTTGGATTGTTGAAGAAAGCTATCTAGGTTGATTTCCACAAGTTGGCTGAAATTATGGTTTGGAATAAGGGGTTGGTGTTAGTTGATGTTAGATGACAAATTGTGGTGAAAGTGAGTTTATTTGATGATAAGTGAATGCTTGGTAACATTTCAAGTTGGTGGGCCACTTTTGGATGAATTAGTCAAAATTGAGCTTGCTCTTTGTATGTTGGATTTGGATCAATGAATTGAGGATTCAATGTATTTTTTTGTGTAATTGTTTAGTGTCATCTTGGGTAGCTGGAAATTCAACCGGAACCTTGACGGACTTTCAATAGTGGTGGCCTCGGGTTGCCTCTTGAAGTTTGTGTTTTATTAGGTAAGGGCTCAACTCTCTTGAATATGCATTATGGGATTGGTTTATGTGCAATTTGGGTTAGTTGAAGCTAGTTCCAGGTCGAGGGTGGGGGCCGGTAACTAGTTACATGGTAAGGTTAATGGTATGTAGGTTAAAGCTCGAAAAGCTTATTTAGTGATCAATAGTTGATCACTTCCGTGTTTTCTGGTATTATGTGATCATAGTGATCAATTCTTTGATGCTAGTGTCCATCGATCAATGGTTGACCAATTATGTGATTATGACAGTTTACGGGGAACCTAGGCCCCTCACCTGTACCATGCGAATATTCTGTATATGGGAATCCTGATTGTTTGAGCATCGACCTTCTGGGGCCGTCGTACCGGTATCTGTATCGATATCTGAATCTATATCTGTATTTGTCTCTATATCTATTTTTGTATCCATATCAATATCCATTCTATCCTCCCGGGCATCTGTTTATATATATATGTTCATTTACATATTTTGCATATCATTATCCATGTGATATCTAGGTTGTATAAATTGTTAGAACATGGCATACTAACACTTTGTGCAGGAATTACTAATGTTTGTTTTGCAGGTTATTTTATAAACTATTACCTTACCTAAGCCCTTACTGAGTTCCTCTCAAGGACTCACCCCCGTGATGTCTATCTTTTTCAAGAGCTTGTGATATTAGACCTGTGGAGTAGCTCCGCTAGGTTGTTCTGTGTTTTTATACCACAGGTACAAATATCTCCTTGACGTAGTTTTTGTTTCTATTTAAGGGGTGACCTCGATTGAGTTGTATTTCGTCATCTGAGTACTTTGGATGAGCACATATGAAATGACTAATGGTTAATCCTTTGTTTGTGTCTAGCAGCAGCAGCAGTAACTTTGGGTGATCGTCGGTATTATTGTTGATCCCGACCAGTCAGGCATAGTATGTAATCCACTTTGACAAGCTTTGGGATCTGTAGGCGTAGAATGCATATGTACATGTAGTGTAGATCACATCTTAAGACTTGTTGATATGTTCAGATGCTTTGTGATTTTGGATATATGTTATTTTACTCGGGGAGTGCTTGCCAGTTCAGTGTCAGGCAAGTCTCCTTTCTGGTCCATCTGTTGTTGAGCTGAGCTCAACTATGTATTTTGTGAATATGCAATTCCTGTATGTATGTGGTTGTTTCAATGTGTAGGTTTTAGGCATAACCGGAACATCCTTAACAAATGGTTCCTTTAGGATAAAGGAAAGATGTATTACGGGACCGGGTTATGGATCACCCACCAGAATGTGGCCCATGTACGATGTCATCTCCCTCTCCGCCCTGCACCGTTTGCTTCCATTGGCTGAAGGGGGTGAAAACTTGGCATCAGAGCATGGTTCTTAGAATTAGTCTTCAGAATGTATGTTAGTCCACACTTGGACTTAGGAAGTGGGTGTTTTTGGATGGGTAAAGCATGTGCCACCGATTGAGTCCATGATAGTACAGTAAGGAGTCTGGCCACCTCCTTACGAGAACTACCTTGGAATGAGAGGTGGGACTACAGACAGTCGGTTTAGACATGCTCAACTTGATTAAAGTACCGGTTTGTCTTTGGTAAAGATGGAATTACACAAAACTTGACCATTATGGACATGGTTTGTCTAATTGATTAGTGATTGTGTATGATGTGGTTTGATGTTGTTTTTCTGTTTAGATAATTTGCATCATACATCATACAATGCATTTACACTACAGAGCTATTAGGAATATTGTTGTTTTCTTTTCTCAGATAGTTAACCGTTATGTTGTGTTCTTTCTTTTATTATGGAATTTTAGATATTGTGAATACTTGCTGGAAGCGAGATTTACATCCGGAGATTAGGGATATGGATCCCGCTCCTTCCAAGAACCAGGGAAGGAGGTGATAGATGCCGAGGCAACAACAAGCCCAATCAGACACCCCGCAGTAATTGCAAGTTCCAGCAAACCTGATGCAGATCTTAGGGCAGATTCAGACAGTTCTGAACAACTTCTTGCCCGAGCGAGATCAGGGAAACTGGCAAGCGCGTGTAGATCGACATGCTCAGAAGATCTCAGTTGATCAATCACTGGATGTGACCACCGAGTTGGAGCATTCTGACACTCCCACTACTGCACATACCAGCCCTCAGGACCACCAGATTGATCTGACTTCGGAAGAAGAGGAGGAATAAGATGAGGAGAGGAGACACCCCCATGCCCGGAGGGTGCGACGAGAGGTCTAATCCGACCACTCCATGCAGGACTGATCTCAAGAGGATAGAGATCGACAACATGACCGCTGCCCCCAAGACATTGAGGGTGATGATTCTGAGGATGCCCGTAGGGCACAAAGGCCCCGGGTAGACCGTGCTACAGGTTTTGATGGGCTTACCAGAATGGAGCACTTCTAGTGCCTTGGTTCTGCTAGATTCTCTGGAAAGGGAGGGTCGAAGGCATCCGAGTCTTGGTATACTGACATGGATCGTCTATTAGGGAGGTTGGGGTTCCCCTCTGAAGAGATGGTGTCACTAGCCAGTTTTAACCTTCGAGACCGGGCATACAATTGGTGGAAGGAAGTGGTTGGTTCTAGGAGAGCGGAGTATGTTCAGCGGGGCCGGCGGGACCCCGGTATGAGATGGGAGGAGATCTCTCACCTATTCCAGGAGTGGTGGATTGGGTATGCTACTCGAGACCGTGATCAGGTTGAGTTCGACAACCTGATCCAGGGAGGTTTGTCCGTCACTGACTATGAGCATGAGTTTGACTGATTCATGCGGTATGCTTCCCAGTATGACGTTATGGAGGATGAGAAGGCCAAGAGATTTATGAGGGGCCTGTGACCAGAGATCAGGAGGTATGTGGTACCCTTGGGTATCAGATCATATCATGAGGTAGTTCAGAAGGCCCTCCTGATTGAGATGAAGGAGACAGAGGACCGAGTTGTGCTTTATCAACCCCAGACCAGCGGGAGAAGTTCTGGACCACAGAGGTCTATCAGGGGTGTCGGCAAGTCCGGAAGATTAGGCCAGGGTAGTAAGGGTAAGGGTGCAGCAGGATCATCATGATATTGCCAGAGTTTTGGGATGTATCACTCCAAAACTTGGTATCTCTAGTCAGGCAGATGTCTCAAATGTGGATCCACAGAGCACTAGATCAGAGACTGCCCATAGGTGCAAGGGCAGGACATGGTAGTAGAGCCTCATTTTTAGCTGAGGGCCCAGCCTAACGCACCCCAGGGGTACGGTGTAGCTTAGGGTAGCCCAAGATTTCACCATCAGTACCACCTCCACCACCTCAGTAGCAGGCCAGACCTAAATGGGTATTCCAGATTGAGCGGGGTGAGACTACTCAGCATGGAGTACTAGTAGGTACATTATGTTGGAATAATGTTTCTGTTCATGCACTTTTTGATAATGGTGCATCTATATCTGTTGTTCCACATAGATGTGCATTATTTCTGCATTTAGCTATTAGTTATCTGTCAGATCAGTTTCTGATCTGTACTGCCGGGAGTCAATATCTATTTTTAAATAAGATGATACGTGGATGTGTATTGATTGTCGGTAGACATCGGATTCAATCTGATAAGTCGGTGTTGGGAACACCTAAGTATGATGTGATCCTTGGCATAGATTGGTTAACAAAGAATTCTATTCAGATTGACTCTTCCAAGCGTCACATATTGCTTTTTGGAGACATTTTACCTCTCTCAGTTCCACCGGACACTAAGGTCGTCAACCATAGTATGGAGTTAAGGATTCTGGACCAGATGTCAGTGACCGGTGAGGGAGCATATTGTGGGATCAACTCCGTAGATACTCGTATGGAGTTAGAGAAGATTCCAATTATGTGATACTTTCCGCAGGTATTTCCCGAAGAGTTATCGGGGATGCCGCCAGAGCAGGAGATCATATTCGATCGATGCATCTAGATCGGGTCTGGGATATGCGTTGATACAGGGACATCATGTTAATGCTTATGAGTCGAGATAGTTGCGACCGCATGAGAAAAACTATCGGACACACGATTTGGAGTTAGCCGCGGTTATCTATGCCTTGAAGCAATGAAGGGACTACTTGCTCGGTAATAAGTTTCTCATCTTCACCGATCAAAAGAGCTTGAAGTATCTGTTCACTCAGAAAGAACTGAACATGAGGCAATGCAGGTGGCTCGAGTACATGAAATATTACGACTGCTGTACCGAGTACACCGCAGGAAAGGGGAACATAGTGGCAGATGCTTTAAGCAGGATGTATACATGATTGGTTAAGGGTGGATATTTAGGGAACCAGACTGAGGAATCAGATGTAATGAGTCTGTGGCACAGGTGGCACTTGTGAGAATGAACACAGATCTGTACTTTGACCATCCAATCAAAGTGATTAGCCAGAGTCCGGGAGTCACAGAGCAAGGATCCAAGTTTAAGAAAACTTTCAGGAGAGGACGGTGGAGCATTACGTCCATCTTTTGAGTACAGCCAAGGGTTGCTGTACTTTAAATAGCATCTGAATGTACCAGATGACTCGAGACTCCAAGATGAGATTTTGGAGGATATGCGATAGAGCTGTGCATTGGACTTCGGGTGTAATTGGGACCAACACCTGCCGTTAGTGGAATTATCATACAACAATAGCTATCAGAGTACTATCGGTATGACACCTTATGAGGCACTGTATGGGAGGAGGTGTATGACACCTGATTGTTGATCCAAAGCTTCTGATAGGATGAAGTTAGGCCCCGAAATCATCGAAGAGGTTCAGTTGGAGCTGGACTTATCTTATCAGGAAGTGCCAATTACCTTGTTGGCCAAGGACACTGAAAAACTCCGCAACAAGTTGATCCCGATGGTTAAGGTTCAATGGTCACATCAATCAGACCGGGAGGTAACTTGGGAGACTGAGAAGTACAGGATGGAGCATTATCCTGAAGAGTTTTAACGTGTGAAGGCACTCTTGGAGGACCAAGAGTCCTAGGGGGGGGAGAGAATGTTACAGTCACCGCGGGCAGATGGTGACTTTCCGATATAGTTTGACTGAAGGTCAGATAATAATTTTGCCGGGACTTTGTTTTAAAATGTACGGGACACGAGTTTTGTTAATTCTCATGTCCCGGGATATTGTTTACGGTCCATTTCCATGGGATTTCACATTTTGGTGTTTGTACGTGAGTCCCGGGCCATTTTTTCAAATTTCAGTTTGGGGGGCAAAATGGTCATTTTAGAAAATTAGAGAATAATTGACATTTTATTGGGAGATGAGTGTGGCGCCAAATGAGAAGATAAAAAGAGATATTTTGTGTAATCTGTTAAGAAATGATATTAGATATTACGGTATGAGATAAGTATATAATAAGTAAAAATGAGAGGATTTTGTTTATGATTGGTAAATAAAAAGGAAAGGAAATATGAGATAGTAAGAAAATGGGGATTAAAAAGAAGGAAAGAGAGAAAAGAAAATAAATTTTCATCAAAACCTTTTCTTCTTTGTCTCTCTTGTTCATCGATTTTGGCTCCCTCTCTACCAAGTGTTCTTGCTTCATTTTCACCAAATCTTCAAGATTGCTTAAGAAATTAAAGAGGTGAGCTTGTTTCATGGAAGATTCAAGGAGAAACTAAATTTTGATGGTATTTTAGAGCTCATCTCTTCTCTCTTGTTAGGGCCGATTTTGGGGATTCTTGTTGGGCAAAAGTTCTTGATCAATTTGTTCAAAACTTCGTAACGTAAGCATGAATTTGAGGTTGTCTTTAAGTGTTGTTAAGCTTTCCTACCTTATTTCTTCATGTTCGTTGAAGATTATGAATTAGGAAAGCTAAGGTTTGTGATTTGTGAACAAAGTTTGAATTTAGTTGAAAGTGAAGTTCTAAAGTGTTATTGGGATGATTATGAACACATTTTGTCCTTGGAACTATTCTTGAATCATCATGATTGGTCATTTGTTAAAGTGATGATTTGAGTTGGATTATTAATGTTTTAGAGCTCCTAATTTGTTGTTGGATTGTTGAAGAAAGCTCTCTAGGTTGATTTCCACAAGTTGGACGAAATTATGGTTTGGAATAAGGGGTTTGTGTTAGCTGATGTTAGATGACAAATTATGGTGAAAGTGAGCTTATGTGATGATAAGTGAATGTTTAGTAACATTTCAAGTTGGTGGGCCACTTTTGCATGAATTAGTCAAAATTGAGCTTGCTCTTTGTATGTTGGATTTGGTTCAATGAATTGAGGATTCAATATTTGTTTTTGTGTAGTTGTTTAGTGTCATCTTGGGTAGCTAGAAATTCAACTGGAACCTTGCCGGACTCTCAATAATGGTTGCCTCGGATTGCCTCTTAAAGTTTGTGTTTTATTAGGTAAGGGGTCAACTCTCTTGAATATGCATTCTGGGATTGCTTTATATGAAATTTGGGTTAATTGAAGGTAGTTCCGGGTCGAGGGTGGGGACCGGTGACCCCCGAGACTAGTTACATGATAAGGTTAATGGTATGTAGGTTTAAGCTCACAAAGCTTATTTAATGATCAATAGTTGATCAATTCTCTATTTTCTGGTATTCTATGATCATAGTGATCAATTCTGTGATGCTAGTGTGCATCGATCAATGGTTGACCAATTATGTGATTACGATGGTTTACGGGGAACTTATGCCCCTCGCTAGTACCATGCGAATGTTTTGTATTTAGGAACCCCGATTGGTGAGCATCGACCTTCCGGGGCCGTCATACGGGTATCTGTATCGGTATCTGAATCTGTATCTGTATCTGTATCTGTATCTGTATCTATCTTTATATCTATTTTCGTATCCGTATCAATATCCGTTCTGTCCTCTGGGGCATCTTTTTATATATTTATGTTCATTTGCATATTTTGCATATCATTATCCATGTGATATCTAGGTTCTATAATTTGTTGGAACATGGCATACTAACCCTTTGTCCAGGAATTACTAATCTTCTTTTTCCAGGTTATTTTATAAACTATTACCTTACCTAAGCCCTTATTGAGTTCCTCTCGAGGACTCACCCGCCTTATGTCTATCTTTTTTAGGAGCTTGTGATATTAGACCTGCAGAGTAGCTCCGCTAGGTTGTTCTATGTTTTTGTACCACAGGTACAAATAGCTCATTGACGTAGTTTCTGTTTATGTTTAAGGGGTGACCTCGATTGAGTTGTATTCCGTCATCTGAGTACTTTGGAATAGCACATATGAAATGACTGATGGTTAATCCTTTGTTTGTGTCTAGCAGCAGCAGTACCTTGGGGTGATTGTCGGTATTATTATTGATCCCTACCATTCAGGCATAATATGTATTCCACTTCGAAAAGCTCTTGGCTTTGTAGGAGTAGAATGCATATGTACATGTAGTGTAGATCACATCTTGAGACTTGTAGATGCGTTCAGATGCTTTGTGATTTTGGATATATGTTATTTTACTCGCGGAGTGCTTCTCAGTTCAGTGTAGGGCAAGTCTCCTTTCTGGTGCATCTATTGTTAAGCTGAGCTCAACTATGTATTTTATGAATATGCAATTCCTGTATGTATGTGGTTGTTTCAATGTGCAGATTTAAGGTGTAACCGGAACATCCTAAAAAAATGGCGCATTTAGGACAAAGGAAAGATATATTACGGTACCGGGTTATGGATGACTGACCACAATGTGGCCCATGTTCGATGTCATACCCCTCTCCGCCCCGCACCATTTGCCTCCGCTGGCTGAGGGGGGTGACACCCTCATTGGTGCACACAAGTTAGAATGCACTAAACTTACTGCTTCTTCTGTTCTAGTGTCACACCCAAAGGGCTTTCTTGTTGCATTTCCTTCAAGGCAAGCTTGGCAACTTGACAATGTGACCTTTGATATGGATCCAAGTAAGCAACCTTTGGCTAACTTGTTCATCCTATCTTGGCCAATATGCCCAAGCCTTTCATGCCAAGTCATTTCGTTTCTGACCTCGGTCACCTGGCAACTAGAAGAAGAACTAGTGTGACAATTAGGTTTAAGTTCATACAATCCATTGTTGACAAAACATTCAGATATCACTTGATCATTCTTCGAAATAGACAAACTATTGGTAGAAAATGACAAGCTATAATTGTACTTCAATAGGCTACTTATAGAAATTAAATTTCTACAAATATCAGATACATGTAATGTGTCCACAAGATGGATAAAATATCCATTACACAATGGGACTTTACAAGTTTCCATTCCTACTACTTCTATTACATTAGAGTTTCCTACTGAGACATGATTTACACCTCTTGGGAGTTTCCTATATGGCACGAAGCAAGACTTGTCTCAGACTATGTGGTATGTTGATCCCAAATCTATAATCCACATAGAATTGCTTTAAGTTAGAAAAGTACATGACACAACTTGTACATTAGAAATACTAGATACATATACCTTGTAAGGACTCTTGCAATCTTTTAAAAAATATCCCTTCTTTCCACAATTGAAGGACTTGAGCTTGGAAACATCCTTCTTTTTCTTGAACTTTTTCAAGTCGGGTCCATTTCCTCCTCCTTTACCTTTTCCATTGCCACCCTTAAACCACTTTCCATTCTTTTTTGCTCCATTCTTATTGGAGGAAGTTGTGGCAACAAATTCCTTGGAGTGGTCCTTAAGATCCATTACTTCAGCCTCAAGGAGTAGGTGGCGGGCAATGTCATCAAATGACTTAATTTGATGATTATGGCGCAAGTTGACCTTCATCAAATGTCATTCCTCATCAGACAAGGACCTTATGATAGCTTGCAGTTGTTATTCATCGGTGAGGTCATGGCTAGCTGATACAAAACATATGTTCAATGTTCAATCATACACAACAAGACACAATCTGGCAACAAGTATACAAAAATACTTCTTACATGTTCATACATGGAAAAAGAGGTGCATATAACACTCAATTAGAAACATACAAACATGTTTCCATAGTTTCATACACATGTTCCCAATTAGCCCTCTAATAAAGTTCTCTATTAGTGTCACATGTACATTCGGCCATCTAACATATACATGTGCCATTCATGTAACATAACCTTATACTATAGTCTCTCAACTTCTTAGCTTCATAAGTACATTCCCAGCGAAGATGGAGGGGTGACAATGGTCCCACTTAAAATGCACCTTCTAGCCAGAATGCACTTTACAAAAACTTTAGAGTAAAGACCATAGTGCAAGATTATATGTGACAAGTGCATGTAACACTTATATGAATTACACCTCAAACCAATATCTTATCACCCATAAGCCACCATAGAATTTCTTTTAATATTGGCAGGGTCCCTAGAGACATTAACTTATGGACAATTCATTGATTCCTCTTGAACTAAGTCTCAACTCCCTCATGTCACTATAGTGGCAATTCCTCGATAGAATTACCAGTAATTAAGAAAATCTTCGGGTAAAGCCATTAGTTCAAGTTTAGGATGATCATGTTACTAGTATGCAACACATGCATACTATGTAAGAACATCTATTTGAAAATACTCAAGAGAACTTATTCTTATTCACGCCATCTGTATGCACACATGCATATTCAATCATTCAAGATCAACTAATGAATCTAACAAGCAACACAATATTGTATTAAGATTCATAAATCACAACTTGACATACAAGTTATTTTCAGCCAAACCATGAACATACATAAACATACATTGTTTCATGTATCATACATTCATTTCATCCATACAACAATTCATATTCATGAAATTAACAACTTTTAAATACCAAGTTCAAGAGATAGTCACAATTGCATGCATAAAAGTTCATAATGTCTCACATTAGGGGTGAATTACATAGCATGATGTCCTTTGATTTAATCATGTCTCTTTCTTTCATCAAGTAAAGGAGAAGAAAAAAATATATGAGTATCAATAAGAGGGATGAAATGCATACCTTTCCCCTAGACAAACAACTTAAGGATTATACATCATTCCTCCTAGAAAATGTATGCTCCTTCTTGATGTTGGCTGAATTTCTCACTTGAATCCTTCAATCGTGTTGGAACCTTTTATGAAATGGATGAGGGCTGACTTGAAGGTATGTTAAGGGGTTGGATGTGTGGAAGAGACACACCAATGATACACCTAAAATGCTACTAGTTTCGGCCAAAGTAAAACAGAGGGAGAAGATGAAGATGAAGATGAAGAAGAAATCTTGTATTTTTGGACATGTAGAGGCTGACACGTCATCCCATCTATTTATAGATGAGGAGGAGGGAGTTAAGGGTGGTTGTAACTTCCCTCTAGGCTAAAAAGTTGCACCCTTTTGGCCATGGGAAGTTACTTCCCCCTAGTACACTAATAAGGCCTCCCACACTTGGTAACCACCTTCACCTAAAATTTCCCCCTAAAGCCAGACATGAGCATGTAACCACCATATGGGTGTGCTTCATGTTTAGGGTGCATACACCCTGCACTTTGACATGCCCTTTTACCAAAGTACCCCTTCTTTTACTAAAAGGATGTCATTAAGTGTTACCACTAATGAATCAAGGTGAAATATCAGAAAGATATTAGAAATGATCATTAGACACATGATTGAGCTACCTTGAGCTCTTTTTAGCTCACCTTAAGCTTAAAGTCACTTCTTCATCAAGACTAGATCACTTAAGCTGGAGTTTGCTACTTCTAGCAAACTTGAGCTGTAGTTAGTTTCATGTGAACTAACTTGAGCTAGTACTAGCTAGTTTTAGCTAGCGTGAGCTAATGTTAGATACTCCTAGATAACATGAGCTAGGTTTAGCTGCTTCTAGGTAACTTAAGATGAATTTATCTACTTCTAGGTAACTTGAGCTAGAGTGGAGCTGAGTATAGCTATTTCTAGATATAGGGAGCTGACAATGAGATAGATTTAGCTACTTCTAGCTAAGATGAGCTAATGTCAAGCTACTCCCAGCTCCTTTAAGATATAATGAGCCAGCCTGAGCTGACTTAAGCTAAGTCTAGGTACTTCTAGCTAGAGTTAAGCTAAGGGGAGCTAATTTTATCTACCTTTGAGTTATCCTGAGCTAAGTTTAGCTACTTCTAGCTAAACTACGCTTAGATGAGCTGAGGGAAGCTTTCTTTAGCTGCCCTGAATCTATGGTGAGCTAAGTTCATTTACTCCTAGCTAGGTTGAGCTTAGGTGAGCTACGTATAACTTCTTATGAGCTTAAACTTAGCTCCAATGGCTTACGTACTATCCCAAAAGGTTTTGGTACATCCAAAATTCCAACAACAACATATGTCCTAGAGTGATTCTTAAGAGTCATTACTTCTGCTTCAAGTAACAAATGGTAGGCAATGTCATCGAATGACTTGGTTTGAGGATTATAGAGCAAATTGACCTTCATTAATTGCCATTCCTTATCAGGAAAATATCTAATGATAGCCTTTACTTGCTGCTCATCGGTAAGCTCATGTCTTGCCTCCTTCAACTGGTGAATCATGCGTGACATTTGACGCAAGTGGGAACTCATGGTGTGCTCAGGTCTCTTAATGTAATTCTCAAATCTCATAATCATAGACCTCTGTTTCATGATAGAAACATCACCATATTTTACCTTCATAGCATCCCTGTTACGGGCACCGACGGGGATTCACCGGAAAAGTCCGAGGTAAGAATTCCGTCAAGTAAATGTATGATTTTAGGTTAGAAGAAACAAAGTTTAGTTAACGGTCCGATCGGGAGAATTCGAGGAACGATTCTCTGACGGAATAGTAAATGGCTCGGTCATGGTGAAAACGGGCTTTGAACGGGTCAAAATGGGTGACCCGAGCCTCGGGAAACTCCACCGAACCGCCACGATTGAGGAGAGAGAAAAAAATGAAAGTTTGAAAATTCTGGCGGGCCACGCGGCGGGATGCGCGGCGGACGAATGGTGGACGTCGCGTTGATCTTCTGCCTGGATTCGTGCAACGCGGCGGGAGGCGCGGCAGACTGGCAGCGCGCACTGCGGCGACTCCCTGACCAACTGGTGACGACGCGACAGGTTGAGCGGCGGCGCCGCGGCGATCCCTCCGTTAAAAACGTAACCGGCCTCCATCTTCTTCATTTCTTCACGGTTCTCTCTCTCTCTTCGATTTCTCTCCCTCTCACCCTATAATCCGGCCCCAAGCTCCGATTTCGAAGGGAAACGAAGGAT
>JBBYHH010107238.1:0-23874 GCA_038382905.1 Daphne laureola
ATAATATAAAACTCTTACTGGATCATGAAACTCATACTGAGGATCATGATATTTCACTGTGGGTGTCATGAATTACAATGACCATGAAACTTTTGTTACGGGATCACTTTTTTTTTCCTAGTGTGAGATCACGATTCTTTTACTACGGATCACGATTTTTCTACTGCGAGATCGTTATTATTCTACTGTGTGATGTCTCTTCTACATTGGGATCACGACTCTTCTACTGTGAATCACTACTATTCTACTACGAAATCATAACTCTTCTACTATAAAATTATGACAATAATTTAATTATTAATATCCATTTAATTATTTTATTCTTTTTTTCCTTATAATTTTAGTGTGGACCGCACTGCTGCAGCTCACCCATGGAGAAACATGGAGATATGAAACACAAGATGAATATTGGATCATCAATTTAAAAATCAACTTCTAAAATCATTAGGTTTCCTGGCCCAGGGTTGCTTCTACTAACCAAACTTCATCCAAACTTAGGAGGGATGAAGATCTACGTAAAAGCTTGCAATTTCCTTCTTCAACTATTGATTGACCCGATCCTAAAGTCCTTAAGCTCAACAGAGCCATTTGTCATTCCAGATCCAGTTTCGTCGTTCTTAATCAATACGCCGCCCTCAGACTTTGTAGACATTGTTGCAATGTTCACTACATAGCCGAAAGAGGTCTGGTAGCGGTTAAACCATTACTAGACCGTTACTAATGATAATGTCTTTGACCGTCACCAGACCCGTTATTAAATTGCCCGTTTGAAGTTTTGGACCCGTTACCATAGCGTTATTAAAGATTTGAACATGGCAATTTGTGCTATAAAGAGTCATTACTTTGTGAAATAAACGTGATGCATGACAAGTGCGACGACTATTAATGCAACAATACCTTTCATATTAGCATCTATGTTTTCAGCTACACGCTATAATTAAGAAAGGAGTTTCCATCTCATATTTATCATGCAAACATCATCTCGACATCACCTTGATGCATCAAATTAAACCTTATTTTTCATTGTGACAGAAAATTGCACACACAATATTAATACATGTTTCAGCAATATATACCTGTCATTTTAAGTGTGTAATAAGTTTTTTCTCATATATAGCCTATATATGATTTTTTTTCCGATATTTAAACTAATATACAATATCAAATACTAACTTATACAATATGTATTGGGTATACCAATTATGTTAGTAGATTCTAAAACGTATATATTGTTTTTCAAAATTTTAAAACAAATTCTTCTTATATAAAACTATGTTAACATGAGATCAAATGTCAAACTTAAACGAATTTCCAAGTAAATATGCATATATATATATATATATGACTAATTAGAAATTCTTCCCCATATATATACTCACTCCGTATTCCATTAATACATACATTTGACTTTCATATTTCAAGATTCAGTATTTGATCTAAATATTTATAAAAATAAATAGTAAAAAAAAAAGGTCATAAAAAAATATATATTTAGAAAATGTATACTTCAGATTAATTATGATATGGATAAAAAATATTTAACTTAAAATGTCTAAAAATTCATAAGAAAAATTATATATTAAATATAGTGAAACAAAAAAAAAAAAAAATATATGTATTAATGAAGTGCGGAGGGATTATATGACTAGGAAATCAAAAGGTGTAAATATATTCATTGATAATATATGTCCATATATATATAGTAGCTGTGGCACACAAATAGATAATAAAATAAATTTACTAAAGAAATTAAATAAAATAAACTAGGTGGCAGCTAATAATTTAAGAATTGTTTTTTTTTTAAATTTACAAGTAACAACCTAAGGTGGTTGGAGCAGGCTTGCCAAGGTGTAGATCAATATTCTCCATAGGGGTCAAGTTCAAATCAAAAGAAAACACCTTCCTAATACTACTTGTATTATTGGATTTCTTGACAATAGGATGAGCAGCAAGAAGCCTGATCTGATCATCTGATCTACTCATCAAAGCAGCTTGATCAGCTCTATGCCTCCTCATGTGCCCTCCCAAGGCCTGCCCGATGGCGAACTCGAGCCCGCAGATGGAGCACTCATGGCTCTTGCTAGCCTTCGCCGCGGGTGATGATTCATCCTCGACCGCACGATCTTCTGTGGATTTAGGCCTTTTGTGGCTCGCCCTGTGGCCTCCTAGAGCTTGGAATGAAGGGAACTGTCTGTTGCACGTCTTGCACTCGAAAACCCTAGATGGGATATTTTCATAATTGCTTTCTTCTCCAGATGCATTAAGGATAGTACTAGGATTGTAGTATGATCCTCTTCCTTGAGAAAGAAACATCAAGCAATTTGCCAATGCTATTTTGTGATCTACTACTTCTGATGATGATGATGAGAACCCTCTCTTCATGGTGTGAAAGTACATATATATTGATTTTCTAGCTAACTTCAAGTAGTAAGCTACAGAGATTTTGATTTTCTAGCTAATTTGGGGATGGGGTGTGCAATTGTACATTTATAGAGATAAGAAAGAGTACACCTTTGAATTTTATTGTTGACCTTCATGAAATTACTTTTCTGCCCTCCTTCCATCCATTACTTGTTCAAACCCTTACTCCCTCTGTAAAAAAAAAAATGGTGTTTATTCTTTTTACAGTTATCTCTAAAAAATTGATGCATTTTTCTTTTTAGTAATTTTGAATGAGTTATTTTATTTAATTATCTCTAACATTCTATCTCTAATTTAGACATCCTTTAGCTGAGTTGTCTGACATTCTTATGAATCAGAGGATATTTTTGGTCATTTTTTTTTTTCTTCCCATCATTTCTTAATTTTAAGTATTAAAAGAAATGTATTCATTTATTTAGAGACAGATGAAGTATTACTTTTAATTAAGGTGTCCCTAAAAGAATTGTACATTTCCTTTCTTAAAAACTTTGAGAGTAATTTTATTTAAGTGTTCGTAACTTTCATTCTTAATATTCACCACCTAACTAACTAAAGTGGGGTAAGTTTAGCCGAATATTTTTCTTTTCCACTTATTTCTTAATCTTTGTGCTTAAGAAAATGCACATTCCTTTCATGGACGAAGGGAGTACAAGACAACGCATTTGTGTGTCTATTTGGCATCATAAGAGTAGATGGTTGGGAATACCAAATGCTCGAATTCGAGACATCTTACAAGTGTCCATAAGAGTATTGACTATTAGGTCAAGTGCTCAGGAAGACATGTTTTGAGTTTTTAAAAAAGCTAGATTAATTAACTTTCGGCATAGTTAACATCAACGGAGTATTTAATTTCCATCATTGAAAAATTATGTAAAATACTTTAATTATTTGAAAGTGTTTTTACGTATGACTGACGAGTCGGTGACTGGGATATTGCATGGGGATAATTAATTAATTAACTAACTGAAAGTGTTTTTACTTTCTAATGGAGGGGATTGGTCAATGGTCCGCCCAATTGAAAGTTGACAATTTTACAAAGAGCTACGTGGCGAGTGTTGGGTGGCTAGTCGGATAGTTGAACGGTGGACTTAAACACACGTGACGCCGGTTTATTTGGTAAGCTGATTGTAGGCTGGAGTTGGATTCATGGAACTCACACCGTTTATTACGTGATTGAATTTCAAGAGGAGGCCCAAAAAGGTCAATGATTTATTTAATTTCTTCTCTAACCAATTAATTTTACTTTAATTAACCACTTTGAATCATCTCTTAAGTCATCTTTGCATATCTATCCCTAAAATATTATGTAAATTTGTTTAACTTAAACAGTGATTTGTTCAGTAATTTGGTTCAATCGCGGATCTATATTACTTCACTGTAATATTATATGTTGATTTCAAGCCCTCTATAGTTCTGTTGGAGGTTCGTTGTTTTGCTCGTTGAAGTGTATGTTTAATTTGTTGATTGCTACTTTTTGGATGTTTAGTTTTTAGTTTTTACTTTACTGAACGTTTTGTTTCTTCGATCTGAATTAAAAAGAACAATTATTATAATGAGTACGTTTATTCTTGGCTTGTATATATTACTTGCTCTGTTTGCACATTTTGATTTCATGTTCTGTTTTTTAGTGTTTGACTCAAATTATAAGTAAGATATAAAATAAAAAAAAATCAAAAAAAATATGTTTAGAAAATTCATACTACAAATTATGAGATTCATATAAATTATTCAAGTTTATATATCAAAAAATTAATGAATAAAAATCAAAGATTAAATACAGTAGAAACATGAAAAAATATTGACAACCTTTGTATTTGTTATGAATAAATATTGAGCCGTCTTGTTCAAAATATAACAGAGTTCAAAGAGTGATTTGTTCTTAGACCGAAATTCATTTAGTTTTTCAAATTCAAATTTAACTAATTTGTTAATAATAATAAGGGAAAATGTCCAATTTTAGCACCCACATTTGTATTTTGGCCAAAATTTAGCACTACTCTCAAAATTTGCTCATTTTTGCCATTATAATTATTTTTTGGATCTTCATTTGGCACTACCGTTTGATTTGGTGTTCTAAGTTTCTAACTGGGTATGAATTTGATGAAATAGGGTCCAACTGATGTGAGGTGGCTGACACGTGGAAAGGCGGTGTGATTAGCGAGCTCCTGCCAGGGCCGGCGCTTGGCGAGACTGTTCCGAACGGTGTCGGAGATGTCGGCGATGAAGGCGTGGATGGCTGGTGTGGAGACCGATGCCTGAGAATCGAGGGATTGAGAGATGAGTTAGACGTCATGTAGGATTATAAATCCCACATGATCCAACCGTTAACATCCATTCTCTCCGTCAGCTACAAAAATGTTGATTAAGGACCACCAAATTAAAAGAGTACTAAAATCAAACTACCAAAATAATTGTAATGGCAAAAACGATCCAATTTTTAGAATAGTGCTAAAATTTAGTCAAAATAAAAATGTGAGTGCTAAAATTAGATATTTTTCCTAATAATAATAATAATAATAATTTGTGTTTAGCTCACAAAATCAAGAAATTACTATATATGGATTTTCGTCGCAATGAATGTTCAAATATGATCCGGTTTTTCATGTAAAAGCAAGAAAGGTAAATAGGAGTAGAATGTTTACTTGTCGCAACACTATAATATTAGTTAGATAATTGGAAATTAATTAGTGGGATATGTCATGCATGCATGTGACGCGTAATCATGATCTTAAATAATCTCATCTTTACTTATCATGATCAACTTGGATTTTACTTTGGTCCGTGCGATCGATGCTGGATGGATACAGATTTGTTGACTCAGACGTACTATATATGAATTAAACTAAATTAAATTACACACTAATGGTGGTATAGCCGCTTTGATGGCATTTGCATGGTGAATGGACGTTTTGATCCATGTAAATTGATATTGTTATACGACATTCTCATGCGTTTCTTAGTGTTTTTTAGGTCACAAGTTTGATGATGTCGGAGTCTGTTCATACTACCACAGGTTGCGCATGCTCAAACTACTTTGAGACTCTATGTTTCTTTGTTCTCTAATTCGTTGTGTTTTGCCCTCGTTTTGTGGTTTCTTGTCATTCTAGACTTTTTTGGCCGACTTGTGACTTGTATCTCTGATTTTTGTACGTTTTTTGTTTGAGTTCGTTCCAATCTCATACTTTGTTCTTATTCCTGGTGTTTAATCATAATAGTTCTTTCTCGTTCAAAAACAAAATTACACACCAATGAGATCAAGTTTATTTATAACTCTAAGAATACCTTGCTGAAAGATACGAGATATAGTTGCTACGTTTTTTTTGCGATGAAACCCTACTCTAGCGTCGCCATCGATTTTCTCTATCTTTCTGGTCGGTAACGGCTGCGCTCTTGTCCTTGTTATCTTATGCTTGTCTCCAGCAGCAAGTCTGATGGTTCTGCTCTCATCCTATCTGCCTGATCTCATATGCACGAGGTCAACTTCTCCCTCCGTCGTTGAGTGATTCGGATCTCTGATCAGACGTTTCACGTCGGGAGCGGCCGGTTTCTGCTTTGTCGGTCTCTGTTTTACCGGCGGCAACCCCAGCCCAAGGCTTTTCCTCCGCGTTGATCTGAGTCCCTCGTTGCCGGGCAGTTGGGGTCTCAACCATGTTGTTCCGGTAACCTGCACAATGTTGCATCTGCTCCTTTTCACCGACGTCATCGTCGGTTTGGTCCCGAGCACGTCCTCACGTCGCGCCGTTGTGACAGAGGATCGCGAGCGTCACTTCTCTATCAATGGTTCTCTTCACCGGTTCTGCTAGCCGGCGGTGCAAGTGAAGTCCTGATTGGTTGGCCAAAGCCTCTGGTGTTGATTGGTGATGCCCAACGTTGTTGTAGAGGGTTTTCTTTTTCAGGGAAGTTTGGAGGAATCGTTGGATCTGTGGCTTGGATTATGGCCATACTTGGGTTGAGCTCTATGGTTCTATACCAACGTTTGATGTTGGGTGTGAAGGAGTTGTGTTTGTTCTGCTTTTGCGATGCTCATCTCGCTTGGGGTCACTTGTCTGGGAATTGAGATTTCCGGTGCTCGTGAGATTGATTTGTTTTGTTTCGTGGTTCAGTGGTGTTGTTGTGGGATGAAATGTTGCTTTTGCACCTGTGGAGGGGGAGCAGGCGGATCACTATCTGCTTAGGGTAGGGATGAGGGAGACCTTACCCTACCTGGAGCCATGATAGTATATGGTATGGATGTGTGGGTTATGGAGTCATCCCTCCGCATCCAGTACTCTTATATGACTTGGACTAGTTTCTTTATGTATATGCGGACTATGGTCTATTCTCTAATGTGTGATGTGTAGGTGATGGCGTACATCTTTACCCGGTACTTCTTGTAGGGGATGAGCGTTCACAATTGTATTTAACACTATTAGGGTGGAGGTTGGTTGCTCCCGTACTGAAAGTAAATGTTGTGAACCGAAAACCGTATGAAGCTTTTATACTAGGTGGTGAAGATATTGTGCTTTGACATTGTCATTGCATGGATGTGGTCGGAATTTACATGGCAATGCGGGGTTTTTTTTTTTATATAGGGACATGTCAAGACCGGTTGATTCTCTATCTATAGACGTATTTTTATTATATTTGACATTTGAAACATATTCTATAATATACAGATAAAATGCCTACACACCGCAAATTAAACAGATCTTTAATTGTCATGGAAACGTGAATAGCGTGTAATAGCAATTGCTGTTGCGCCGAGTTATGTGGGGGAAAGTGAAGCTCCGGACTCTAGCAAACCCATTTGGGAATATTTATTTCAATGAGTAATAATGTTTTTATATTATTTTTAATAATTGTGATCAAATATGTATTATAATCAAACCCAAAAAATTACTCGTATAAAGCTTTTTCACAATGTAATAGTTATACTTAAAAAAATCTTTGTCAAACACATACTTAATGTTTTTGAAAATTTGGCAAAGACAGTTGTGTGCTTGGACTAAAACTTGGTAAACAATTATATGTATATATATATATATATATATATGCATGTGTGTATATGTATATGTATATGTATATATTTGTATAGTAGAGACATACGTAGAGTAATATTAATTATAAATGATCAATTATATTAACTATATATATATAAACTCTCTTACTTGTAACCTATTATAAATGATTAATTATATTAATTGAATTATTAATTCTTTAACGGAATATGCAACACCTATAATTATTTAAAATAGGGGATCCGTTAAAAAAAATAGAGGATAATGCTAATTTGTTTTCAAGTTACATTTAAAAAAATGTATAAATCAAGATATCTGCTATCTACTATTTCTATTATTAAATATTAATACAGAAACTTCCCTACAATGATAAAACAAAAAATAAAAAAAAAATTGAATATTGTAATATGAGAGCTCTGATCCATATCAATTTTGACTTTTTTTTCCGTTTACACACACTCTCAATCAACTAGCTTTTAATATTCTATATTAAATGCCGACAATCAATCAATCAACCAACCGAATCTTAATCACAATTCCTGAAATTCATCAGGATAAATGATCACAATCATATTTAATTTTCTCTATTTCAACCAGGCTATCTTTTTCTTTTTCTTTTTTCCCCACAATCATATACTTCGAGCTTGGCTGTCAATTACTCTTATTAATAATTTTGGAAAAAAGATTTATAGTGTTTAAGTCTTTCATAATCAGAGGCGCCGGAAGAATTCAAAAGCTGAAACCTTCTAGATGTCGCTTTTTTATTTTACTCGTTGCCTTCTAGTCAAAGGCTCACATCTGAGCTGTTGTTATATAGAAGTACATATACTACTACTATGGTTTTCTCACAGTTTGATTTCATCAAACAATTAGAAAATGGTTAATTATCATAGATTCTCTCATGTTTGTTATATTCTTCAATTTTTTCCTTATATTTTAGAAATTCTTTGTTTATCCTCCGGAGATTTGAGGAATTATACAAAAATAGATCTGTTAAGTTTTAAGTTTAATGATAAAATTAAACTCTTCATTTTTAAACCTTAATAATTATACCCTAATATTTTTATCCCTTACATTTTTTTCATCTTTCTCTATTTATCTCTCCTCACCAACAAACCCCAATTCATAAAATTTTGTAAACTTAGATACAAGGGGTACCTTTCTTCAGCTGGGGCCATGGGCTCTACCACACCATACAATTTTCACCCTGAACTTTACAAAATTCAAACAACTTCCCATTTTTCCAATAAAGAGAAATGAAAAGCACATGACTGATAATTCTATAATAGAAATAGGATTGGAGATTAACCCTTGGAAAATGACAATTAAGAACTTGAACAAATTGACGCTCCAATTGGTGTGATTAAGGGCAAGAACATCACAATCCCTCAGACACAATCACTTGTCGAGGGTTTTGTAAAGGAGCTGGAAAGAGATATTGTCGCCGCCCCATTTCTAGATATGGGTCTTAGATCCCCACCGTCGCTCGGACATCGCGAACCAGAGCTGGCCGTCATTCTGACAGAGCTATACTGACTGCTTCGAAGTGCATGCGAAAATCGCCACCTCCAGCGCCAATAAGAACTAGAGGATGCATAGCTAGATGTCCTCCAGGAAGTCGCTGAAGGAAAATGAGCAATCCATTCTCAGAAATTCTTCTGGAGAAAAGTTTGGATTTTTGCGCATATGCCGGGGAAATTGAGATGCGAAGAAAAATAACAGAGCGTGATTGCATCAAAGATTCTTGGAGATGAAGGAATGATTCCTTGTTTTTGTTTTGGTCAGGTCAAGGTTACCAGTTCCAAGAAGAAAGGTTCGGTTCAGAGTCATGCTCTACAAGGGTATAAAGGAGAGGGAAATAGAGGAAGATGACAAAAATGTAAGGGATAAAAATGTTAGGGTATGATTGTTAGGGTTTGAAAGTTAAGGGTTTAATTTCATCATTAAACTTAAAACTTAACAGAAACGGAAGTTAGACTCTAGAGGGTTTTTTGTATATCTAAGGGGGGTAAACAAAAGATTTCCAAAATACAGGGGAAAAACTGAAAAATATAACAAATCTCAGGGAGGTCTATGATAATTACACTTAGAAAATAGAGTTAATGATTATCTTCTCAAGACAACCCACATTTTTTTCACTGATTTCGTATATCCATCTTTTTAGATACTCTTTTAGCTTTGTCTAGGGCTTTAAATGAGTCGAGTCAAGCCTAAATATCATTGGTTAGAGCTTGAGTTTGAGTTCGTGAAAGTCGGCTCGAGTTTGAGTTCGCTCAAACTAAGCTTGAAAAATATGGTTCGAGCTTGACTCGTCTGATGTTCGAACTCGGTTCGATATTTCAGGGGCTCGAAAAAATTTAAGTATCTAATTAATTAAAATATAAAAACCAAGGATCAAGTTATAAATTATCTCAAAACTGTCATCTTCTTTGGGTTTGTAGGTTGTAGCTCGTGAAGCTCGACTCGTTTAACATAGTTCGATTATCAAGCTCGAACTGGCTCGCGAATGACTCAGTTCGCTTTACACCTCTAACTCGAATTGGATCATGAACTAATTCGAGCCCAACCTTAACGAAACGAGCTCGGCTTGTTTAATTTTGATACTCGAATCAAAATTCCAGCTCAAGCTAGATTTCGTGACACGTAAAGCTCAGGTTTTTTAATATGATTCAAGCTCGAAGTGGCTCGTGAACGGCTTGTTAATTTTACACCCCTAGCTTTGTCCCTAACTAATGTTTCTTAATGACATTGATATTAAGGCGTATTGAAATTATTCATCCTAAGATAAATTTAAGACCTTTTGACACAGCCAGACCCTAGAGTTGGCTAATTTGAGACTTTGGAGTAACAATTTAACACACAACGATGCAACAAGTAACAACAATTTATGTTCCAATAAAAAACTCTCACATCTTCAAGCAGGGTACCTTAATGATCCACAAGAAATCAACTGCATAAGAACATCAGCTGCCTTAAACCTCCCACTAGGCCGTTCATTCTCAGCCGTCCGATCTCTGATATCACCAGATGACCTACCACCACCACCACCAGAAGAAGAATCAGAATCTCTGCCACTCAAAACCACCTTCTTCTCTGGCTCTGCTTCTTCTGTTTGGGTTGACACATGAATGGCTCTGAAGCTCCCACTGCCATTGGTTGTGTCTGAGGAAATGCTGGAGAGCATCGATGATGATGATGTTGATGATGATCCAAAGCTCAGAGAAGTTTCTAGAAGCAATGGTGATCCCTTGAGGATGTATTCCTGGCCATGACATGGGTGGATCAAGTCATTTCCTGTCAAATCTTGCCAAACATATCCATTCCTGTAGGTCCTGAAATGAGGAAAAAGTTTGCTTCTTTCACTGTCACAAGTAAAGTTTGCATCTTTACTAAACCTGTGTCTAAAGTTTTGATCTTTACTGCTAAGTTTACTCAAATTGGATCAAAGTTTACCTCTTTGAAGACCAAGAATACATAGTAAAGTTTGCATCTTTACTAAACCTGTGTCTAAAGTTTTGATCTTTACTGCTAAGTTTACTTAAATTGGATAAAAGTTTACCTCTTTGAAGACCAAGAATACATCTCAGCCATGCCTTCACCTCTGAGGGAATTTAGCCTGCTCATGACATCTGCCCAATCAAGATATCAGAAATGTTTGATTTGATTATGAAATTGCAGCATTGGGTTTCATCATTACCTTTGAGGAAGAGACCTTGAGAGGAAGAGATGGGGACTTGAATGAAATGGGGATGCTCAAGCTGACCATTCCTTGAGAGATAGTAAACAACAGGTACTGACTCCTTTTTTACCACTCTTGAATTTGTTGCCATGTTGAAGCACAATTCTCTCTACTAATTGAGAAGTTGTTTTGGGCAGGCAATTGAGGAGATTGGAAATTGGTGAGTGAGATATTGCTGAGTTATGGGGAACATTAAAGAGTTAAATGTGGAGTAGAAAGCTACTCCCTCCGTCCCACAAAGATTGCAACATTTCTTTACTGTTTTCACAGTATTTAATTTACAATTTATTTTTATGAAGTCGTAGACATGTAAAGTTAAATGATTGATATGTTTATCATAATTTACAATCTAATCTTTCTAGTTTTATTTTATTTTATTTTATTTCATTGTTTATTTTAATTAAATTTTGAGTCAAACACTGCAACTTGAAACAGTAAAAAAAATGTTACAATCTTTCTACAATGGAAGGAGTAATATATAATCCTATTTATACTACATAGAGCTGCACAGGTTACAACTACAATAGCACATGACAACTTTGTATTTTAAAACTTATGAGTGAATTAAACAAACCGGATTGATTTTAAATGTATATTTTTCTGATTTTGAAGTGAATTATAACTAAATTTTTCATATGAATTATTAGATGTGCCTACATACAAAATAAGTTACACCACTTGTGTGTGTAGACTAATAAATTTCAGCCTCTTCCCCTCTCCTTCATAGTTCCCCTCACGGACTTCAAACTCCAGATCCCCACCTTACATAAACACAAATGAAGAATTTAATGAGATTTCTGTTAGAATGTGTCATGAATCGATTAAATCCTCTTTTGAATAACTTAACTGGGGATCTCGCTGACTTAACCGTATTTTTTGGGCTAGAATTATCAGTTTGGATCTATTTTTTGGATTTTTTCCGCATCTGTTAGTGAGTATTATATAAACTCTCTAGGTCATAACTTAGCCGTATTCTGTAAGTTGTATTCCTCAAGATCAATAAAATTTTCATCTCCTCTATCCATAGACGTAACTAACACACTATTAATGAATCACGTTAAATTCTGTGTTTGTTATTTAATTTTTAATAATCTTTATTACATTCGTTATAACAATTTCAGCATCATTGATATGACAAGAGAAGAATAGTGGACTTGGGTAGCTAAACCCAACATACCAGCATGTCTACAATTCTAGGAAATTGTAGTATAAGAATGGTGAGAAAAAACAATATTATAAACCCTAAAGTAATTTTATTATTTGTGTTAAACTTTAGATCGAGCAATTAAGAATTAAGTTAGACTTAGTGAGTGCAACAAATGGACTGGACCCCCATCCCCATGGCCTACAGGACGTCCGGACAAGGTTTGATTTGAATTGGGGTTCTCTTTTTTCTCATTAGAAACAAAACAAAACAAAACAAACAACATTAAAGTCAAGAGGTAGCCAGTCTCGTGAGTTTGAATTTAGTACAATATTCAAGCAGGATTAAGTATGTATGTCTCTCACAGTCCTACAAAACTCCAAACACAACCCCTTCACAGAAGAATCTCACTTTAGGTTTTGGGGCACCTCCCTCCTAATTCAGCTCCGGTAACTAGCAAGGAGAGGGCAGTTCTGCAGGTAGCACATACCTAGGATAAATTGTACCATTTATACCTAAATTATATTATAGTCCGTATTATAAATCTAAAATTAAATAAAATTTTATTGTAAAAGTGGCTCTAAAGTAGAGGTACGTTGCAAATATATACCTGCGAGTTAACTTCCGTTAAAACTTAACAAAAATTATGATTAAAATGCTCAAATTGATACTCAAAGATTTTAAAATATGTTAAACATTCATCTAGCTTTATAATTTTACTTTTAAATTATTATTTTTAATTACGTGTATTATTTCAAATGATTTTTCTAAATCATGAATATAATTAGAGTCTAAAATATCCAAAAAATATCAAATGAAAATAAAAAATTATAATTATATCAATAATAATATTTAAAAAAATTAATTTTTTTATTGCGAGAAAACTAATTATCAAAAGAATAATTTAAGAATGAATAGTTATTTTCTAAAAAATATACAATAACTATTAAATTATTTAGGTAATGTACAAAATCTTCCACAATAATAGATTTTTTTTAGAAAATTAGTATTATTCATTTTACATTTTATTTTGATAATTACTATTTTTTGCAATATAAAAGGTAAATTTAAGTACAAGTATTATTATTGATATTATTTTAAACATGTTTTCATATTTGATATTTTATTTTTGATATTTTAGACTCAATGTGTAATTATTATTATTGATTTGGAAAGATTATTTGAAATATTGCACACGTAATTAAGAATAATGACTTAAAATGTAAAATTATAAAGTTAAGTTTGTGTATTTTAACTAAAATTTTCGTTAAGTTTTAACGGTGTTAAATCGCAGATATAGATTTGCAACGTACTCATACTTTAGAACTACTTTTGTAATAAAATTTTGTTGGAGTATGGATTTACAACACAGACTATAGTTTAGATATAGATGATGCAATTTACTCCACATACGTAAGATAAAAGTATTTTTTTTTTTTAATGTGAATAGTAATACAACCTACTCTCTCTGTTCCATCAAAGATGATACATTTGATTAAGCGCGAAGATTAAAAAATATTATTGACTTGTGATAAGAAAGTAAATAGGTATATAAGACAAACGTAACTTTTTTATGTGGGAAGAGAAATTGAGGATAATAAGGTAAAATTGGTGTATAATTTTTTTTTTTTTTCTTTTGGTGAGAGGGGATGATACCCCTACAATTTATTTCATTGAAAACAACCCAGCGGCACTTACATTTATAACTCCACGAGGCCTTACATGAAGAAATGGCAAACCCATGAAGCAAAATCAATCAACAAACAAAAGAATAGCCCATGGCTTTACAGCTTAATCAGGGGAAAGCACAGTCGTGCAAACAAACTATACAAGAATAATAGCATAACTATACAAAGACAGCACTTAGGAGCAAAGAATTCCTTTGTTGCACAAGATCATAAATCTTAGCAACCAGCCAATCCTCACTATGGTCATATCTGTAAAAAACTCTCTGATTCCGCTCAAACCAAATCATATAAATAGATTCTGCAAAAATAAAAGCAAATATCAATGAAAACCAGAACTTAAAAGAGGCATTGAGAGGCACACCCATATTATTAATTACTAGTCAAAGGTTTCTCTTTTCTTTCAAGTCAAATCTGCTAAACAGATAGATATTATAAAAAAAATTCTTATATGCCTTGTGACATATTCCAAATGCTTGATCTAAGATTGGAGGCGAAAGAAGCTCGCATACCCACTCTTCTCCCCCCTTGCCTTGGGCTTGGGGGGCCTCGTTGTCACCTTTGGCTTCAAGCACTAGATCAAATCTTAGTAGATTCTCATCCATTAAATAGACTAGTCTCGGGAAAGATAAGAGGAATGAATTCCATAATAGTAAAGTAAGAAAAGAGTATATCCCGAGTTAACTCCCTTTAAGTTAAGCATTTTCAGCAATTTCACTTCCAGCCCGTTCCATTTTTTTCTTGTAGCTTATGAAGCTTGAGTGGAAAGCTGAAAGGGGCCAGTCCAAGATCGTATTGTTCCTCTACAAAAATAACAGACGTTCTCAACGGGTAGGCGCCACTCTATTTATGAGTTATTCCTGAGCGCCTAGCGCAAGTTATTATTCCAAGCACCAACAAGCCGATATATGTACAAACGAAAGACCAGACGAATGAACCGAAAGACCTCTCAAACAAGCTTTGAGGCCCTTGCCTCTAGCCACCCTGCACAACCATCTGCAGATAGAAGACCAGCCCAAGGGAGCACGAGACATTCTTACCATCTTCAAGGCATCTAGTATAATAAGAGCAGAGAAACTACATTTGAAAAATAATTGGTTTCTGGACTCACTAGCAGAACCACAAAGAACACAGAGCTGATTTTCCCCTCCTTCCAAAGAGAAACACTATCAGATGTGGAAAGTCTATTCATACAAGCAAGCCATGTGATAATACTGGTCCTGGGCACATGCCTAGGATCCCAGACCAGATGCCTCCAAGGCACAACGTCAGAATTCTCAATAGAGTTCAAGTAAGCCTCAATTATAGGAAACTTATCACAGTTGAAAGCAACGAGAGCAAGGTTGAAAATCTCGTACCGTACCGATCAGTATACTGGTCTCGTACCGGTACCGATCGGCAAACGGTACTATAAGTGAAGTTATCGTCTCGTCTTCTGTATCGGACCGTCTCGGCCGTACCGCTTGTACCCGGTACCGGTGAGATTGAAGAAAATGGCGGTATAGGGTCTAAATTGATCATGTTAACAAAGTTGAAGGGTTGAAGATGAATTAAACCAAAAAGAAAGAAAGAAAAGAACGGTTCTCAAACGTAAACGTTTGATGATATATGGCCATATTTCAATTAAATCACTAATGTTTCACAAATATGCAAAATAGTCCCTCAACTTTGTTTTTCTGTCCATAGAGGGGGAAATGTGTATAATTATGATTAAAACACTCAAGTCTGTTAATTTGGTATTTTTTACACATAATGTTTTACTTACACATTTTTTACACTTAATAGGTTTAGTCAGACATATATATATATATATAACCGATATATAATTTTCGGTACATCCGAAATACCCCTGATACACCGGTACTATCTCGTACCATTTTTTTAAACTGTACGAGATTTCGCACCTTGAACGAGAGGCATAAGCCAGGGCCTAACTTCCTCCCTACAATAAAAATACATTTTCAAATCACAAAAGCACACCATCCCAAACCAGAGCCCCTTTAAGACAATAAGAATTTACCTATTTAACCCAGAGACTCCCCTTATCAATGACTGATGAGCTTCTTGAGCTTTTTAGCATTATAAACAGTATTCCAATCCACAAGCTCATACACCTCAAGGCCTCCCTCATTCTTGGGACAAACCCTCTTTCATGCAACATGCCTTTTCCCGGAGGTGGTTGAGCCACCCCATAAAAAGGCCCTACATTTTTTGTCCAGAGAAGACAAAAGGTCCTTAGGCATGGGAAAAATAACTGCCCAGTAATTTCATAGACCAATGATGAATAAGGGAAAGAATTTTCTCCTCCAACAAACTATAATGTTTGGTAATAAGTCTTGAGGAAACCAAAGGGACCCCAAGGTACTTCAGAGGAAGAGAGTCATTTGTCATACCCAGAATAGACAAATTATGAGTCATACAAGCAGGCCTAGTCCCTCCAAAGATGATACTACTCTTCTAGTTATTAATATGGAGGCCAAAAGCACAAGAGAAAGAAGCCAGACCTGAAGCAATAGCCACAACATACTCAGAATTAGCCTTAGCAAAGATCATTAAGCCATCTGTAAAGAGCAGATGAGATATCTGCATTTCCTTACATATTGGATGGAATTTCAAGCCTCTTTTTGAGGCAAGCTTAAGCATAATCCTTGAGAGAAAGTCCATAACTATGACAAAGAGTGTGTATAAAAATTTCCTAAGGCTGTGTTCTTTGCGAAAATAAGTGACAAAAAAATGATAAATATTTGAATTTGAGAGGAGAGAGATAGAGAGTGATTTGGGAGGGAAAATTTAAAAACGTGTTAGCTTGTTGTTATAAATTTGTAAAAAAGAGGGAAAGAACGGACCCTAAAAAAGGAAATGTTTTTATCTCTAAATAAATTGAACGTATTCATTTTTTTAATGTCCCTGAAAAATTGGTGCATTTCTCATTTTGTAAATTTTAATTGAGTTGTTTTACTTAAATACCCCTAAAATTTTGTCATCTATTATTTTAAGTTTTTATCAAAATTATTTTAAGAGAAAGTGGGTGCAAAAAAATGATCAAATAATCTAAATTGAAAGAATAATAAATGATGAAAATTAAGAAATTACTCCAAGAAAAGGTTGAGGTGTTGAGCATGTTTGGGCCGGAAAAGCAAGCCCATCTCGACGGCCCGAATGAAATTGGTAAAGTAATTCCTTGATGCATTGGTCAACCCTTCCACCTTTTTCTGAAAATTGAGCTGCAACTCTGTTTCGACGGCGCAACGGTGAAGCTTCTCCAGCCTAGCCTCCGCCTCTCGCTGACAAAACTCGAATAACTCCACCAGCAGCTCCGGCGACCGGTAGTAACTTAACGCGTACGTCCATTTCAGCACCCTCCGCCCCTCACTGATCTGCCACCACGCCTCCGCTAAGAACAACCCGCCGCCGCCGCCGCATCCATCTACCGGACCGCCTCTCTCCGCGGCATTTCGTTCATCGTCCACCGCTGAATGTACCAGGTTTTCGGCTGCGACTTGTGATTCGCATCGGCTGCGGCCCGTTGTTCTAAGCAAGAGGAATTAGTGTGATGAGATGGGGCTGAACGGACTATGGTGCTCTGAGATGCAGTTAATCAAAGGTTGCAGTTAATTAGTAAAGTTAATTAGTAGAAGTAAAATTAAGTTAGTCGAGTCTGTTAGCTGTTTTACTTTAAGATAAACTCAGTTAGGATTTGATTTCTGATTTGATCCTATTTCTTAGCATTTGAACGTTTGATTTGTTATAATCTTGAAGGCCGTTGTAATTCAGGCTATTTAAAGACCATTCTAGTTGATGAATAAACCAGAGCATTGCATTCCCTTTTTGTGCTATTGGTAACTTGTGCGAGCAGCAGTCTCACAATTGGTATCAGAGCCCTACTGAGATCTGTGTGAGAGACGAGTGAGGGAGTGAAAATGAATTCATCAGCAGATGGAGTGTTTGTTCAACCTGCAATCCCTAAGTTTGACGGCCACTATGATCACTGGTCCATGTTAATGGAGACGTTTCTTAGATCCAAAGAGCTTTGGTCACTCATTGAAGAAGGAGTTGGTGAACCACCAGTAGCTGCTGAGCCAACTACTGCACAAAGGGTGGCTGGAGTTACAACTGAGGCAACGCAGACTCAGAAGAAAGCCTATGAAGAAAAGATCTTGAAAGATCTCAAAGTCAAGACATTCCTGTTTCAAGCCATTGATAGGAACATACTTGAAACAATTCTTGACAAAAGCAACTCTAGGGCCATCTGGATGTCAATGAGGCAAAAGTACCAGGGATCTACTAAGGTGAAACGGGCCCAACTTCAAGCCCTGAGGAAGGAGTTTGAAATGCTGGCCATGAAAGAAGGTGAGAAGGTTGATGATTATTTTTCCAGAACAATGAATATTGTGAACAAAATGAAAATGCATGGTGATAGAAGAATGGATCAGGAGACAGTAGTAGAGAAAATTCTTAGATCACTCACCCCTAAATTTAATTATGTGGTGTGTTCCATTGAGGAATCAAATGATGTCTCTACCTTAACCATTGATAGTCTACAAAGTAGCTTGCTAGTTCATGAACAGAGAATGGTTGGCCAACAAGAAGAAGAGCAATTCCTGAAAGCCAACAATGAAGAAAGGAGATTTGGAGAAAGTCACAACAGAGGAAGAGGAAGAGGTAGAGGCAGAGGTCGAGGGAGAGGAAGATCATATTCCTACACACCTAAAGAATTTGTTGAATGCTTCAAATGTCATAAATTGGGACACTACGAGTCAGAATGCCCCAGTTTTGAGAAGGGTCCTAATTCTAACTATATGGAAGCAGAAGAAGAGGAAGATATCTTATTGATGGCTCAGGCAGAAGAAGGTGAAAAAGGAAAAGTTTGGTATTTGGACTCAGGCTGCAGCAATCACATGTGTGGAATCAAGGAATGGTTCATGGAACTTGATGAACAATTTAAACAGACCATCAAGTTGGGTGATGACTCAAGAGTTATGGCAGAAGGTAAAGGGAATATCAAGTTGCAAATAGAAGGTACATCTCAGATTATTACTTCAGTTTATTATGTGCCTGAGTTGAAAAATAATTTGCTAAGTATGTGGCAAATTCAAGAAAGGAATATAACTATTGTTATAAAGGAGAATGTGTGCACACTATACCATCCCAGACATGGAAAGATGATGGAATGCAGGATGACCAGTAACAAAATGTTTGTTGTTACAGCAACAGTAGTCACATTCAGTACTGAGAAGTGTTTTGAAGCAGAAGGGGAGGACAAAACACATCTCTGGCATTGCAGGTTTGGTCACTTGAGTGTGAAAGGCTTAAAGTTATTACAGCAGAAGGGAATGGTCACTGGCCTGCCAATTATCACTGACAGCAAGAAGCCTTGTACTGAATGCATGGAAGGCAAGCAGCATCGGCTACCTTTTCCACAAACCAGCACATGGAGAGGTGTGAAGAAATTGCAGTTGGTTCACAGTGACATCTGTGGACCTATCAAGCCAGAGTCAAACACAAACAAGAGGTATGTTTTAAACTTCATTGATGATTTTAGCAGGAAGACCTGGACCTATTTGCTTTCAGAAAAGTCAGAGGCTTTTGGAACATTCAAAAGTTTTAAAGCTTTGGTGGAGAAAGAAAGTGGTGAATCTATCTGTTGCCTAAGAACAGATAGAGGAGGGGAATACTTGTCAAATGAATTCAACAGCTACTGCAAAGAGAATGGCATAGCAAGGCAGCTCACAGCCTCCTATACTCCCCAGCAAAATGGCATTTCAGAAAGAAAGAACAGGACCATTATGAATATGGTCAGATGTCTACTGGCAGAAAAGCAATTGCCCAAAAGATTTTGGCCTGAGGCAGTCAATTGGGCTGTGTATGTGCTTAACCGTTGCCCCACAATAGCAGTAAAGAATGTTACTCCAGAAGAAGCTTGGAGTGGGAGAAAACCTTATGTGGGTCATTTTAGAACATTTGGTTGCATCTTCTACGCTCATGCACTAAATGTTAATATATCAAAGCTGGATTCCAGAAGCAATAAATGCATATTGCTGGGAGTTAGTGAGGAATCTAAAGCCTACAGGCTCTATAATCCAGTCACAAACAAGATCTTGATCAGCAGGGATGTGGTTTTTGATGAGGACAAGACCTGGAACTGGGACAAATGTGATGAAGAAAAACAGAAAGATATTTTGGAACTTGAAGATGAATCTACTGTTGTAAATGAAAAGAATGACACTGATGAAGTGAGAGAAGAGGAAGCTGATAACTCAGATGAACCAGAAGGTTCACAACAAGGGAGGACACCAGAAAATCAAAGGAGAGTTAGAAAGCCCCCAGCCTGGAGAAATGACTACATTACTGGTGAAGAACTGTTTGACCTGGAAGAAAGTCAAATCTTCATGATGGTATCTGTTGGTGATGATCCCACAACATATGAGGAAGCTGCTGACAAAGAACATTGGAGGAAGGCCATGAAATTGGAGATACAGTCAATTGAGGCCAACAAGACTTGGAGGTTAGTAACTCTTCCTAAAAATACAAAACCAGTGGGGGTAAAATGGATTTTTAAGACAAAATTGAATGAGAAAGGGGAGATTGACAAATACAAAGCAAGGCTTGTGGCTAAAGGATATTCACAGAAGTTTGGCATTGATTATAAGGAGGTCTTTGCTCCTGTAGCAAGGTGGGATACAATCAGAATGATCATCTCTTTAGCTGCACAGAATGAATGGATTATATATCAGTTAGATGTCAAAAGTGCATTTTTATATGGGGAGCTTAATGAGGATGTTTATATTGACCAACCAGAAGGTTTTGTGAAGAAAGGGGAAGAACATAAGGTGTATAAGTTGCAAAATGTACTTTATGGCCTTAAACAAGCGTCAAGGGCTTGGTATAGCAGGATTGAGAGTCACTTCTGCAAAGAGGGCTTTCAAAAGTGTGAGTATGAACACACACTGTTTGTGAAGAAGGAGGGAGCATGCCTGCTAATTATAAGTCTCTATGTTGATGATCTCATCTATACAGGTAACAGTGAAAGAATGTTTTCTGAGTTCAAAACAGCAATGATGGAAGAATTTTCCATGACTGACTTAGGAAGAATGAAATATTTTCTTGGTATTGAGATACAACAGAAGCAAGATGGTATCTATATCAGTCAAGGAAAATATGTTCTTGAGGTCCTGAAATGTTTTGAGATGTCCAACAGCAACTCAGTGAGGATCCCAATTGCTCCAGGGTTCAAGCTATCAAAGGATGGAGGAGGAAATTTGGTTGAGGCCACTCACTATAAGCAAATGATAGGAAGTTTGATGTATCTCACATCAACTAGACCAGACTTGATGTTTTCTGTTAGTCTAGCCAGTAGATACATGGAGAGGCCAACTGAAATGCATCAAACTGCTGTGAAGAGGATTATGAGGTATCTCAAGGGCACAATCAACCTGGGAATCTGCTACAAGAAGGGGGAAATAGGTGAAATGGTAGGCTTCACTGATAGTGATTATGCAGGTGATAGTGATGAAAGGAAAAGCACTTCTGGATATGTGTTCATGTTTGGTAAAGGAACCATCTCTTGGTCATCCAAGAAGCAGCCTGTGGTGACATTGTCTACCACTGAGGCTGAATTTATTGCCGCAGCTCATGGTGCCTGTCAGGCAGTTTGGCTGAGAAGAGTACTTGATAAGGTTGGGAGCAAAACGGAAGGTAGTACTATGATGTTCTGTGATAATAGCTCAACCATTAAGCTGTCTAAAAACCCAGTGCTACATGGCAGAAGTAAGCACATTGATGTCAGGTTTCACTTTCTTCGAGAGCTGGCCAGAGACAAAGTGGTGGAACTGTATCATTGTCCCTCAAACGATCAGTTGGCAGATCTTATGACCAAGGCACTGAAGATAGATCAGTTTGAGTATTTGAGGAGAAGGCTTGGAATGGTTGCTTGCAATGAATAAACTGATTGAGCAACAATCAGTTTAAGGGAGGATGAAAGGACTATGGTGCTCTGAGATGCAGTTAATCAAAGGCTGCAGTTAATTAGTAAAGTCAATTAGTAGAAGTAAAATTAAGATAGTCGAGTCTGTTAGCTGTTTTACTTCAAGATAAACTCAGTTAGGATTTGATTTCTAATTTGATCCTATTTCTTAGCATTTGAATGTTTGATCTGTTATAGCCTTGAAGACCGTTGTAATTCAGGCTATTTAAAGGCTATTATAGTTGATGAATAAACTAGAGCATTGCATTCTCTTTTGTGTTATTGGTAACTTCTGCGAGCAGTAGTCTCACAGAGACGACAGACAAGCTGGATTCGAGAAGGCTCGATTTCCACATGCGAATTGGTGAATTTATTTTCAGAGATCTGGTTTGGGGCGGATGGAGTTGCAGTGAGAGGGAGAGGCGCGATTCAGAATCGAGGCACGATTGGGAACTTCACAAATTGGCGATTTTGGAATGAGTATCTCAGCGGATTTAATGAGGAACGAGCATGGAAGAGGGACGGACGGGTATGATACGAAGCTCAGATGTGCGAGGCCGACAAACGTGGATTTCGGTGAACCAACAACAAACGTAGTTGGATTTTAGGGCTGGAGCTCGGTTTGGCTGGAGGAAGAACGATTGGAGGACTTGGGATCGATTTTGTTGGAGCTTGCCGGGTTAACCGAGACGATGAAGGAAGAAGTTTGGCAATGGAGTATGTTCGATGAGCTCTTCCACCGGCAGCAGTGGTTCGCCGAGATCAACACCGGCGCTCGGTGAGATTCATAGATTCTTTAACTCCCCTTTTTCTTATTTAATTTTCTCTGGTTGTTGCTGTTGAAAACGGTTCCTTTTTCTGAAATTGCAAGCTTGTCTAGTTGTTAATTTATTCTATCCATTGTTTATGAAAACTGATGATCTCGGGGTGGTTCTTGTCGGTTCTTTAACTGAGCTGGTGTTTTAGCCCCCTAAATGCCTTATTTGACACCTAGGTTGCTGCAATGAGTGTGCCTATTTCAATTGAGCTTTGCTGAATCCAATTATCACTGATGATGTAGTTGCAAATGTTTATTGCAAAATAACTAATTAGTATAAATTTAGTGGTTTAGGAATATTTTATACTCTCATTAGAAGCCAATTAGAAACTTGTTGCCTGAACGTATTAGTGAGGTGAAGAAGATGTCAAGGAATGTTGGAGATGAGAGGAAGAACAGTGTTCTTGTCACCACCGCCTCATCCGCACTCACCCCGGCGGGAAGCGGGAAGCGGGGGCGGCGGGGACGGCGGTGCGCTATACCTGCAAAACTTACATGGCGCAGCTCACTAGTGGGCATTTCCCATACAAGTCCCTGTAAAATAACGCAGCTACAACAGTTCATGCAATAACTGAGCTTCGCTCAGACCAGATATCCAAAAAGAAGGCTGCCTCCGGGAAGCTCTTCAGATACATAAATAAACATCCAAACAAGTAATCAACAATTATCCATACATCTCATCATCGAATACATGTTTGATTGCATGAACAACTTAAAGCTATATGGTCATGCATGCTATGCTGCAGAGCATTCTACATAGCTAATCTGCCAAAAACCTACTAACTGCTGTCGTCGGGTAGACAAGTATCCAACCAGACGCCCGAACGACTATTGCTGCTGCTAACTGCTACAAAAGTCATACATCAATATAACAATTAGTGAAACATCCAAGTTTACATAACGGCAAAACAATAACCAACAACTAAACCATAAACGCTATTGCTTCCCACTAAAAAAGACCATTAAAGGAGTTATTGTACCTCCGGTAAAAAATACTATCGGCCAAGCGGAACTCTACTCCGTGGCCCCTAAACCTGAAGCTCCTGAAATGTTTTAAAAGTAAGGATGAGTTCCCGAAAGAACCCAGTAAGGGTGCAGGTAGCAATAA
>JBBYHH010107348.1:0-14865 GCA_038382905.1 Daphne laureola
CATGTTTGTGCACATGAGTTGACGTCTCATTTCTTCTACCTTATTACTGCATCCATTCTCAAAAGATTGATATATATTTAATTTTTATGTTCTAATATGTAATGTTTAACTCAAATATTTACAAATAATAATGAAAAAAGTTCATAAAAAAATATATTAAAAAATTTACATTTCAAATTATAATATATATATGAATTAAATATTTAACTTTAAATATCCATATAGTCATGAAAAAACGGAAAAAAAAGAAAAAAGAAAAAAAAAACATAAATTAAACATCTTAAAACAACAAAAACAAATGTATCATTTTTTTCAGGAAAAAAAAAGGAGTATTTGTAATTAACACTAGATTAGGTACACTTGCGGTTTTCTCCAAAAAAAAATGTACACTTAGGATTAATGATCGTAACTATACTCAACTCTAACATAATTTACAGAGAGGTTTGCATTTATGTGAATTAATAATCTCAGTGAATAATACAACTTGCAACCAAAGAAATGAGTGTCGGCTTCATTTGGTTCCTGTTATTGTGTTAATCCAATGGGTTAGTCACTTGACTAATCATGACTTAAATTATTTAAAGTTAACCACATGATGAATCCACTGATTTTAGGCCACCGCCAGACAGATAAGGTGTTACAGGAACAGAGTTCTACCATTGAATTGAACCCTAAAAAAGAACTCCATTACAATAGTTCTGAAACTACAATGCAGTTGTTGCTATATCCACATTCAAAATTGCACAGGCTGCTGCTGCTCCACTTAATCTTCATGAAGAAGCAATTCTGTTCCTGATTCGGCTGGAGCGCCTGACCGGAGTAGCAATCTCTTCATCGACTCCCTTCAAAACCAAAGAAAATCATACATATAGTTAACTAATCAATCCCCCACTTCTAGACTAACAACAATATGAGTGGAGTTAGAAGAAAGTGCTTACAGGCTTGTTAGAGATCCTCTCATATGTGGTGAAGCTACCATATGAAGGTGAATCTGAATAAGCAATGGACTGTTGAGCTTCCCCCCTCGAGCTCTCCACTTCATTCTTGCGCGATGAACCCTTCTCGAAGCTAAGCTCTTGAGGAGGACTGGTTCTTGAGGGCTTCCCATTTCTGAGAAAACCCAACTTGGTAATTGGATGCACTATTAAGACCAGAACTAGCAGAGAAATTATTGGGAGGATATAGTAGTAGTTTCTTGAGAGCTTATCACTGAAAACTTCTGAAACAGGTTCTGTACCAGAAGATGAAATTTCACTATAAAGATCCTCATCTATGGATTCTTCAGATTGCGGTTCTGTAGCATGTGAAACAAGGTCACCAAGCATATCTTCTGAAACTAGGTAATAACCTTGAGATGCCATATCATTCTCTGCAGGCACAGATTCATGTTCTCCTTCAGTCTCATTTTGTGGAGGATGATCTATCACTTCAAATTTCTCGGCCTCAATTCCTCGTATCTCTTCTTCCTCTTCGGTTGATGAATGCTCTTCGATAAGAGCGCCATGATGTACATAGACCTCATTGTTTCCTGGCTTACAAAACCTTGTTTCTGTGTCCTTGTATGCAACATTAGCTTCAACTTCCAGTTCTTCCATGTTTCTGTCCTCTAATTCACTGAACTTATGGTCGGAATCATCGATCATATTGTACTCGGGAAGACTGCGCAAATCAGCATACGTAACAGAAACAGGAACATGGTCTCTTCTCCTTAAACCAGAAACTTTTGCAAGGATGTAAGATCTAACATCAGCAAACCAGTACTGTAACCTCAGAAAGTAACCATCAAACTTATCTTTTGCAACTTTAAATGGAATCTGAAAACTATATGCAGTCAATCCTTCAAATTGCAAGGGGGCAAAGGTTGCTAGGTCAGTAGATGAAATGCAGAGATAAGTCAAAGCCAAAGCAATAAGCAAAGCCATGAACTTTGGACTTGTAAATGATACATGGAGTTTCTTCTTGTTCCCTTTGTTTGCTTCTGTTACTTCACATGAACTTGACACATCATCATCAGACTCTTCTTCTTCTTCTTCTTCTTCTTCTTCAGAATCATCCATATCTGAAGAATCTCCAATATCCAGCTTCATTCTGTTGTTTTTTCTGTAATAGAGAAACCGAGGCCTAGGTGAAAGATACTTGACCTTAGAATCATAGGGAGGTGGTGATGGAGATGGAGACTGATCTGGATCAACAGGTGCCCATACCTCAACAAAGGGTGAAAAGGAAACTCTAGGGCTGATCTTGAAAGTGGGATCCAGATCCAAATTAACCAAGTCCCCCACATCAGTTGTTGATTGAAAATCCTTCAACATCATACTGTCTAAACCAGTTTTCAAGTAATCAACTGAGAACTCTTCCTCATTTCTCTCCACTAGTAAATTCTCTCTCTTGGAAGCAGTAGAGATGAAGTTCTTGTTAGATTTTGAAGGAACAGGTGATCTGACTGATCTCCATTGCCTTGATTCATTCTGATCTTCCCTATTTTCCTTGTCATCAATGTCAGTAAAAGAAGCAAACTTTTTCCTGCTCATGGTATCTCTCCTATGAAAGCCTGCAAATTTTCAACAGAGACCAAAATTACAGAATAAACCATATTTGTTCTTTTCCTATGAAAAAATTATCTCAGTTCTTTTGATTTTCTTCCAAATTCTTGACAATCAATACAATTAACATAAATAACAGAACTATGATCCAGAACCGAATGAAATCACAAGAGAAATAGAGAAGAAACCGAAGAAACCAAATCGAACTCCGACCTCCATGGAAACTCCTTCTTAAAGGATCGGTGAGCTCTGAATTTCTGCAATTAGGGTTCTTCCCTGGAGTTGCCGCCATGGATAAAAGATCTCCCCCCTGGTTTTTCCTCTATGTTCGACTCCTGGGTTTAGGAAATCTTGGTTTTTTTTTTTTTCTGGTATTGGACTTAAAGATCGATGCTTTTTTCAGAATTCGAATTAGAAAGTTTAAAGGATGTTGAAGTGGGAACTGGTATTGCGAAAGAAATCAGATTCTGTGATGAATGTAACGGTTAGTTTTGCGTCTCAAGTTCAGGCCGAGTTCTTGTTTTTCGACCGTTAGAGTTGTCAATTTTAAAGTTGACCATTGTGCGGCTTGAGAGTTGGTAAGCCAATAAGGAAAAACTCCATTTAGTATTCAAGAAAAAAGGGGAAATTTTGATTTTTATGTTCAATTTGGTGTCAAGCACGGGAAAATTTTCACCATTTGTATTAATGATCAATAAAAAATATGCACTAGAAAGGATAAAGAAGTGAACTAAGCACTATGAAAAAAAAAAAAGAACTAAGAAAACTAGACTAACCAATAACATACTATAACCAAAATAAAAAATTGAGGAGCATAAGACAATAAAACAAAGAAAAGGGTCCGAAAGCAAAGCGAAGAATGCTAGACCGGCCTTGCACCTCGCAAACCTTGAGACCATCAAATCATGACGTTGGATGAGGCAGGGGAAACCCCAACCCCACCGACCATGTTCTGCAACCAAGCCAAGAGCCGTAGCAAACCCTTGACCACCAGAGTCATAAGCCTTCAAACCATGGACATGAGACGACACTGAAACGGGACCCCAATCCAAGGTTCGCAACAACCAAACCACTGACATCGACATCCCTTGCCTAACAATGAGAGCAGAGGGACGCAATGCAACAACACTTGTAAATCCGACACCATAGCAAGCCATACCATAGAGACGCAAAGCAAGGATAGGAGCCGGAGGCGCAAAACCTAATATGGATTCGCGAGGATGAGAAGCCCAATCAACCGATTGAACCAGAGACTCGCTATGACGCCGACAATGTGGACTAGAACAAAAACATGTTCGCAATTATAGTAGAATTGTCAGTGCTGACACAGAGATGTCGACAATTCATTGAGCAGTGTAGGCCCTCCCGCCTGGACCACCACCAAATGAACGAGGGAGAGCACCTAGGCGCTAGGATCGTACACCAGTTCGGTGCATGCTTCCGACGCGAAGCAAAGCAGATTGTGGTGGATGGAAGGCAGAGCATGGCCGCCCAGTCGAAAGAGAGTCTGACGCAACACCAAATCGAAAGCGGGAGCAACATAACGGTGCCGACTAAAGAGAAAGCCATGAAAGAGGAGAGCGCCGCACGAGAGCATTAGAGCTCTTTTTTTTTTCTTTTTCTTTTTTTAATTGGCTACTATTTTTTAAAAATGCTACCTCAATAAATTATTTAGTTTTAGATATCTAATAATTCATGAAATAAATCATAAACTGAGTATTGTAATACAGTAAAAAGAAAGTGAAAAACTTTTTGATAACTTAGGAAGTATTATTCGTTATTTAATGGAAGTTGTTTTAATACAATAAAAAGAAAGTGAAAAGAGTCGTGATCTCTACTAAAGAATAATGACCCGACAGTAAAATAGTGATCTGTTGTAGAAGAGTGATGATCTCATAACAACAGTTTTATGGCATTGCAATTTATGATCCTATTGTGAATTTCATGATCCTAGTATCAATTTATTAATTAATTCGGATGAACAATAATAAAACATATCGACGTCTAAACAAACTTAAAAAAAAGTATATCAAAACATATGACATATGGATCTCATTCTCTTCGTCTTTTTTTTCCTCATGGATTAATTATTTATAATTTTTAACTATAAAATCAAAAGATATAAAAAAAATTTATAGCAAAGGCAAAATGAAAATGACAACATTGTAATTAAAATAAAAAATATTGCGCTTCCAGTGCGCTATTTTGAAATAACGCACTGTAACTCGATCCATTCATATATTACACATTAAATTATCATTTATTTATGTATAAAAACTCTAGATTTATAATTCACCTAAAAAATGTTTAAAAATAAAATTAACATAAATTCACCCAAAAAAAAATGAAGACTTCATAAAAATTTAATGAAATAGTCTCTAAATGACTATTAAAAGGGTTGGTAGCATTTCTTAATCTATGATCGATAAGGGTCTTTAAAGGGAATGTTTTTCCATACAATGAACCTTTATGAAAATAGAGGAGTGTGATGTAGTAGCAGATGAAAGAAACGCCAAAAACGAATCAAGGAATATCTGGATCCTGCCAAATATGGCGCCAAAAGTTCATATGAATAAACAATTACTACTCCACTAAACAAATAAACTAAATCCCAAAAGATGCCAGACAAATTTCGACTCTGGAATTGTATAGCAGCAATCTCCTCACACTCTCACTGATAACGTGCGCGCTTCTTCTGCTGCTCCCATGGCGGTTTCTCTTCAGCTTTGCCTATTCTGCCTCCGCCAAGCGCCGATCGGTTCGGATCAGGTCCGGCTCAGATCCGCCGCTCTTCCCATCCGGAAGCCTGTTTCGGTCAGCTGCTCTGCAGATCCTGCTTCCGTCGCGGTGGATGCCGCCGAAAACTTCGATGCCAAGGTCTTCAGGCGCAATCTTACCAGGAGCGAGAACTACAATCGAAAAGGCTTCGGCCGGAAGGAGGAGACTCTTGACCTCATGAATCGAGAGTACACTAGTAAGTTTTATCTTCGAATCGGATTTTAAATAGTTGTAATCCAAATTTCTGCTTCGAAAATCATCTTGAAGAACAACTTGATAGTGTTGGAGAAATTGAGAGTACACTATTAAGTGTTATCTTCGAATCGGATTTTAAATAGTTGTAATTCAAATTTCTGCTTCGAAAATCATCTTGAAGAACAACTTGATAGTGTTGGAGAAATCGAGAGTAGAATCGTTGCAATCCATTTTTTCTCCATTTTGTTTTTCTGTTAAACGTAAATGATCTTATTTCTTCGTCTTCTTCTTTGAAATTTTAGGTGATATTATTATAAAACTGAAGGAAAATGGGTTCGAGTACACTTGGGGGAATGTCACTGTGAAATTAGCAGAAGCATATGGTTTCTGCTGGGGGGTTGAAAGGGCTGTGCAGATTGCGTATGAGGCTCGAAAACAGTTTCCAGAAGAAAAACTATGGATTACCAACGAGATTATCCATAATCCCACAGTTAACAAGGTTTGTTATGGGATGTCAATCTGTCATGCTCTTGCTTGCTTACTGAAACCTTGTTAGTCACCAGATGGTTACAGAAATCAATGCTTTGTTTGTTTCGGCAGCGATTGGAGGAAATGGAAATTGAAACAATTCCGGTGGAGGATGGGAAGAAGCAGTTTGATGTTACAGATAAGGGTGATGTTGTGATCTTGCCAGCTTTCGGAGCTGCTGTGGAGGAAATGGTGACTTTGAATGACAGAAATGTGAAAATTGTTGATACCACTTGCCCTTGGGTAGTCAAGGTATCTGTTACCAAGAATTTGCTAGGCGTTGGTGAATTTCACTGCTTACTTTTACTCGATCTGTTTTCATGAATTTTAGTAGACCCCTTTTGAATTGTTATGTTTGTTTCTGTTTCTTGAAGGTTTGGAATAGTGTGGAGAAGCACAGGAAGGGAGACCACACCTCTATTATTCATGGGAAATATGCTCATGAAGAGACGGTAGCAACTGCGTCTTTTGCAGGGAAGTACATAATCGTAAAGAATATGAAAGAGGTATGTTAATCTGTCAAATGTTCATATACTTCATGTAAATGGACTGTAGCATTCAGTTCCTCAGTCGGTGAAGTTCTTATTTATACTACTCTCTTGTCCCTTTAAATACAATCACTTGGAGACCTCAACTGAGTCCCCATCTACCCTTTCTTAGTAAAACACAGACAACTCCTAGAAAACTGCGATCTTTACGAATAGTACTAAACAATATCCAAACCCAACGTTAATCTTGTTAATTACCCAAATTCGCCTCCTCTCCAAGGCCTAACCACATAACAATTATGCAACCAAAAACGTGAAGATCTTATTTGTGCTACCAAATTAGCTGTGGGATATGCTTTCTTGATACTATATTGATGGCTTGACTATTGTCTACTAAATCAGGCAAATTATGTGTGCGATTACATTCTCGGAGGTACACTTGATGGGTCTAGCTCAACCAAAGAGGAATTGCTGGAGGTAATGAAGCCTGGTAGTAGTTCACATGCTATAAAGTGTGATGTTGTGAACAGCAGGCAATAGCTCTATATAATTGGCTTTCCTGCAGAAATTCAAATTCGCCATTTCAAAGGGGTTTGATCCTGACCGTGACCTTGTGAGAGTTGGCATTGCCAATCAAACGACAATGCTCAAAGGAGAAACAGAAGAAATCGGTTAGTTATTCACCTAAAATCGTTGCATTCTTATTCTGAGATGAATTGTTGTTCTCAGACTCTTTCTTGCTTCGGCACTACAGGAAAATTATTAGAAAGGACTATGATGCAGAAGTATGGTGTTGAGAATGTGAATGAGCACTTCATGAGCTTCAATACAATTTGTGATGCAACCCAGGTAAATTCAACACCTAGTTGAATGCTGTTTTCGATAAAACTTGTACACAAACCCATCATTCCTTTCTTTCTCAGCATCGACAAGATGCAATGTACAAGTTAGTAGATGAAGACATAGATCTTTTATTAGTGATTGGTGGATGGAACTCAAGTAACACCTCACACCTTCAAGAAATCGGGGAGCTTCGTGGAATCCCATCATACTGGATTGACACTGAGCAGAGAATTGGTCCTGGAAACAAAATAGCTTACAAGTTGATGGTACATAAGATGTTTCTATGCACTTCTACTCACCGTTGAGTTAAATCGTCTTACTTGATACTCCCTCCGTTCTTTAAAAGTTGTTATAATTTCTTTTTTGGGTTGTAAAAAAAACAAAATTTGCTACATTTCTTTTTATGAAAAGTTTTTTATACTAATTTTACTTTATTACCTCTACTTTCTCTTTCCACTAAAAAAATTACTTTTGTCTCATATACAAACTTTACCTTCTTACCTCAAGTCAATACACTTTCTTAATCTACGTATCAGTCAAAATGTTGCAGGGAGGGAGTATAAAAGTTTGTTTTATTCATTCATGTGATAAATGTGTTTCTACCAGCATGGGGAGCTGGTTGAGAAAGAGAACTGGCTGCCAGAAGGTCCGATCAGAATTGGAGTGACTTCCGGTGCCTCTACGCCGGATAAGGTACATTGATGTCTTCTGAGAACCATGAGAGATGATTGAATATTAATTAGTTCCTCTCTTTGCTAATTTTTTTCTGATGGATTTGATCAGGTGGTAGAAGATGTTCTGAATAAGGTGTTTGACATAAAGAGTTGCAAGTAGCATGAACTTGCAGTTCAGGTACCAGAATGTGTAAAATACACAACTATGGTCTGCGATGGAGAGGAGATCAGTTGATGGATTAATAAAAGCTCTCCCCTCTTGAGAAAGCCAACATGAATAACTATCCTAACAGTGACCTTTTTATGGCAGCCTTGGCGGAATTTGTTGTATAAGCGTTTATTAATGCTTGTTAGCTAACTTGTTTTGTTTTACAGGAAAAATTCCCTAAAATTTAGTAAAATCTTCCGTCTACCTCCTTCATTTTCTAAAACCTTTAGGGTCCGTATAGATTTTTTTTTATTTTTACATTCCAATCTTTTTTTGTAAGTACTTAGATGTATAGCTAATTATTAAGGAGAGACAATTGTTTTCAAACTTTGACAAACTAATATATTAAAATAGAAAATCTTATTTTAAAATTCTCTATTTTAATACTAGAATTTTTAAAATTATGAAAACAATGTTTTCTATCACTTAATAATTGGTTATACATTCAAATATTTATAAAAAAAAATTGAAATACGAATTCTGAAAAAAAATTATAATTAAACGAATCCTTAGTTAACTCTCTGAGGTTTAATAGAACATTTAATTACCCATTTGATTATTTGTGTGTTGGTTAACTGTTAAGAATTCTAGGATTGACTATTTTTATTGGCTCCAATATTTCTAACACTTACACTTACCTCTAATATTTTATTGGCTCCAATATTTCTAACACTTACACTTACCTCTGATACTTTGCTTCTCTCATTTCTCCCAACCTAACAAGCAAGCCACTGACCGTCATTGTCATCTTATGGCTATCACAATGCAAGTCATCTTATGGCTATCACAATGCAAACGAGCTCACGCCACAACGACAAGGTGAAACTCAGGCCACAACGACAAGGTGAAACGATGCCACCCATTTCACTATTTTGAAGTATATTTAATGTAATCATCCTTAAAATCTTAATAGTTGACTAACATTATAAACGGTTAAAGAGAGTAACTGATTATTTTTAAAAAAATAGATGAGATAAACTGAACAAGTATCGGCCATATATTAGCATCCAGCAAAAAGGTGGAGTATATGGAAAATGCACCATTAGTTTGGTGGTTGTTCTTCCTACCACAAAAAGTCTTAGCATTTTCCTTCATTCTGTTTTCACATGTACTATCTTTGTTGCCTTCAAACTTACACTCATGGTTGCTGAAACATCAAAAAGCAGTAAAAAAGAAATATCAGGTCCCTTACATTAATGATGCAATCCTCCGCTCCCCCTGTCGATTTGAAAAGCCTTGATATATAGCAGGCTGGCAAAGCGATGATCTAGTCTAAAGGGTGTTCAAATAAGTTACCGGCGACCAGCATACTCAGGTCTATTTCGTTATCGATTCAATGTCCGCACCAACTTCTGCAATCTTCGTTTGTTTTGAAGCCTTCGCTTGTCTTGCGACATTCTCAACATCGAAGTCCAATGCTATTTTCTTCACCTGACCCTCAAGCATCTGCAGGAGAAATTGATCATCTACCACTCAACAAAATATGATGCATTGCAGGAATTGGCAATATTGCTACCGAATTTGTTCATGTAAACGAGCTATATTCTTTACTTAGTAACACTTCTCCGAATCCAAAAAAAAGCTACATACTACTAGTTTATAAAATAACTATTTCACCCTGAACCTGAGAATGTATACATACTCCCTTTGTCCTTGAAAGGATGGCGCATTTCTTTCGGCATAGAGAATAAGAAAATAGTGGAAAAGGAAACATTTGACATTTGGTCAAAATTACCCGCACTTTAGTTGGGTTTTGAAATTTAGGAAGGAAAATTAAGGACACCTAAGTAAAATTGTTCACCCAAAGTTTCCAAGAAAGGAAATGCGCCATGCTTTCAGGGAGACCCTTAAAAGGAATATGCACTATCCTTTCAAGTATGGAGGGAGTATAATACAATACATATCCTGTACTCGGAAGTTAATTAAGTAGAGAGAGAATAAAAGATAAGCTTTCAAGAGGATTTTTTTTTGTTGCTTGTAGAGATGCTGTTAGCAACACATCTTTATGGTTACTGTGGCTTTGGACTGCTTATCTTCAATATGTCAAGCAGGGAACTCAAGTTAATAAGCAGGTTTAAAATCAGGATTAGCTGTCACTTGATGGAGCTGAAGCATTTAAGATCAATGAAAAGAGAGAAACAAGAAGAAAAGGAACGCAATTATCCTAGGGCAACTAAAAACTTAAATCAGTGAAAAGAAACAAAGGAGATCGTACCAAAGATCCTATGGCGACAAGAATTCTGAATTTGGAGTCAGCATCAGTATTTTCTTGGTCAGCAAGCTGCATAATGGTGTTGAAATGATTAACATTTGCATATGAAGGGCACGGGGTGGTTGACCACACTTGAACAAATTCATGTGGGCAAATGATCTGAAATGAAACACCCTAGTGAAAAAAAAAAACTATTCAAAATTAGATCTACCTCAAGAGCCGCAGAAAGGACATGAGATTGACCTTCCACATCTTCCTTTTCAATTAACAGCACTGCGTAACTGGGAATTACAGAAACAGGTTACATATTTAAAGGAAATATAATCATACTAATAAAAAAATTATGAAAGAGACCAGAAAAGATCTAACAAATTCCAGGTAATTACACCAATATATTATAGCAAAAGAATGGATTAGTTTGCTTCTGTAACCATAATCAAGAGATAAATAATCCCTTTTCTGGAACAAGTTCACACATGCAGATAGAAAGTGACCACCACTTGAGTGCAATTTGCCAAACGAAGTTAAACAAAAAATGGATAGGGATAAAATAGGCCGTCTACTATATCCTTGACCCATAAATGCCTCCCAGGGATAAGAATGTCATTTCTTCTTTTATTAGTATTTTTTTAAAAACAAATAGGATTGAATATCAATAAGCACATAAAGCTCCCATAACACAGCACATAAAAAATAGCAAAGGTGTTATTTTGAAATCATAGAAGGCAATATGAACACAAACTTCCACCAACATACATCAAATGTGCATAAATGATTGTCAAGAGAATGCTTACTTCAATATCAAAGTAGAATAAGATAACTGTAAGTTTTTATTTGGAGATGACGAACATGTTGAAAAGGCATCGAGAATCTGCGAATGTAAGTTCAACAGTAGAAACGTTTAGAATGAAACATGAACCATAAAATTGCAATTGGAAAAGTCAGATTCAGAGATCTGTATTCATCTATGCAAAGGTCAAAGGAGCAATAAAGTACAGAACTAGAATAAGATCAAACTAAAACAGGAACTACCACCTCCAAGAAAGAAAGAAAGAAAGAAATGATCACCACTTAAGATTTTCCATTTGCTACATGTCAACTTCAAAGACGAATGAAAAAAAGGTAAAGCAGCACATGCGCAGATGTATCCAGTCACATGCAACAAATAGTAGCCAGCACAAAGCATTTGCCTGTAAAGTTTCCGGGAATAGGGCTACTCCCAATCTTTTAACAGCTCAAGTTGAAGATATGTTTCACTTCAGTCTGTGCAACAAAGTAATAGTAACTGATATTTTACCTCGCTTCGATTGCTTTGAAGCCAGTAGTGGTAGGAAGAATGCTTAAACAGATTGGTTATTGCACGGGTTGTGGTTAAAAGATTTGCTGGCACAGCATCTGTGGTGACTTTCTTAATCGTTTCCAATAAGATATCTGGAAAATTCACAAACCATTTGCAAAAAAACGTCAAACATGAATAAAATGTGGCACTAGAAACACAAGAAACTTCAACTTGAACAGCTACTGAGCTTGGATTGGCAGATGTATTACCAAATCTTCTTTATTTTTCTTTATTTCATTCTCGCTTACTTTCATCAGAAACCACTGTTAATGGAAAACCAGTGCTATACAAGCAAACCAACCACTTTTTTTTTAATGAACTAACCAACCACTTAATTACATTTGTTTTTAAGAAAATATCATCATCAAACAACACCTTAATCCCAACTACGATGGGGTCGGTGGCATGAAGTTTACATATTTGTATTTGGAATTATGATAACAAGTACTCCCCCCGTCCCTAAATAAATGGTGCATATTCCTCTTTGGGATGTCCCTGGAAAATTGGTGAATTTCACTTTTTAGAAACTTTAGCTAAGTTGTTTTACTCAAATACCTCTAACATTCCATCCTCTATTACTCTAATTTTTTGCAAGGTGATGGGGGTATTTTTTGACCATTTTTTTTTCTTTCCTTCATTTCTTAATTTGAGTGCCAAAAGAAATATACCATTTATTTGGGGACGGAGGGAGTATTTTGAGCTCGAACCCTGACTTGAGGCTAGGGAGAGGACTTTGTTATGTCCCTCGGGACACTTGCACTAGGCCATCATGAAAATTTTAAATCTATCCAGTCTGAAAAAAAGTCAAATTTATACAAACACTAACCTTTAACAAAAATTCTTAAAAATTACTTTTTGGGCTTCTTAAACTACAGTATAAAGTTCCAAAATTTAAGTTTGGGGAAATAGTAATATAAGCACAGAACACTATAGATTTCAATGTTCTGAAAATAACTGGCCATTATCTTCAGAAACAAAAGCAGGATGTATAGCTAAGATCTTTTAAGCAAGTACCACTTTTGCCTTCTACATGCTTGAGAAGCAGTCTTGCCCCATCAGGGTGGAGGATCATCAATCTGAGGATGTCAATAACTACAGCAGAAAAATCATATCTGTCATCGAGTATGTAATTAGAATGTAAAGAAGACAGCATGACAAAAAAAAAAGGTTCGATAAATCCATTGGAAAAGATTGAAAAAGGTACTGAAGGAAGAAGCCAACAATTCCCAGAGCAAACACCATAAATAAGATTTTGAACATGCTCATAAAGGAGAATTATGAAATTAAAAGTGTTCTCCACACACTGACCTGGAAAAACCATAGAGGGTGGCCACGAATTTAGCAACTTCAGCAGCAATGCAACATCAACATCCGCAAAACTGCTACTGTGGTAATGAGAAGTATCTCTTAGAACTTTCAGAATAGCACCCAATCTGGATATCTCAAGCTCGGTAATTGACAAGTTCTTCTTATCCTTCAGAATTATCCAAATAGGATAACAAAGAAAATTAAGTGAAATAATAATAAAATATAGGAAGGAAACGAAGATTAACCAGCCCAAATGATTAATGAAGAGGCAGAGGCATGATATAGTTTCAATAGTAGGTTGGTAAAAAGGAAAAGTATTAAGACAAACCAGAAACTATAAAAAGGTTACTCTTCCATCAAAAGACCATTTTTTTATCCCCAATAAAACAAAAGGCAGCTTATTCTTTAACCAAATGTTCTGCAGAGTGCAGATAAGAGGTTACTGCAACGTGAGGAATAACAAGCAAATCAACTATATAATGCCCAATGGGCTTGATGTAGAGCACAGGGTATCTTGTGAGTTGTGAGACCAATTATGCTTTCATGACTAATCTTGATGCCAGTTTTTGAATAACAGCTAACATGATTTACAAAAACATTGGTAATACTCTTGGACTTAGCAACAAAATAAAGAAAGATCAAGATCAGATGCCTACCGAGTCTGCAAGTAGATTATTGTTGAATTCCGTGATCTTTTTCAGTATCCCATCATATTGGGCTGCATCAAAAACAAGCATTCCTTTCTGCAACAAAAATATCAACAACAAACATGATAGATAGCACAAAACCACCCCCCCCAAAAAAACAAATCTTAAAGAAAAGGGTGAATAACGCTGATAGCAATGCTAAGCTGAAACTCTACAGAAGGAAGCACAAACAAGCAATGTTGACAACTGAGAATGGAGCTCTCATATAACTCAACGTAAGTACAGTAGGACTTCAACAGCTAATAACAAGTGAACAAAATTTGTTGCAAACAATAAATTTAACATGTATGAAGGATTAAAAATCCTCCTGCAATAGAGAAAATAGATAAACATGTATACAGAAAAAGCTATAGTAGATCCAACTATGTTTCAAACCCTAAAGGGATACCTTTGGGATATGCTTAAAGGAAGGCCTAGCAGGGACAGCTGCTTGACAAAAAAAGTGAGATGCATATTAATTTCCAGAAGAGACTAAAGTCAGAATGGTGGAATATTGATAGCTGTATGTGCTATCATATAAACCAAATTTGGATGAAGCTAGTTGAAAATTGGCAAGCCAGAAGCAAACCTGGACCATTTGAGGGCTGTCCAGGTACATAAGCACTCGCTGAAATGAAAGAGAAACAAATCGATCATGCAAGAAGGATCTTAAGGAACATGAACCTCACTGAAGGAAAATGATAAGATGAGTGCATAGAAAATCTTAGCAAAAGAGGTGCAATGATGAATCAAGGGTTGCTCTCCAAAAAAATACTTACAGCCTGTGTATGGATCACGAAATGATGGATCAAAATTGAAATTCTTTTGCCCAGTGTTCTGGAGAATGAAATCTACAATTTGTTGACGGTAGGAAGTAGGAAGATTCTCTTTGAGCAGCCACTTATCAGCAGTATCATATGGGTTATCTGGAACCATAATGGTTTTTGACAAGGAAAAGCAAACTGCCATGAATCTTGCTTTTTATATTACACAAATTCGATGCAACATCTTTTTCAGATTATAGCATGTTAGGCAAAAGACATGTATGATAACAATAAAAATA
>JBBYHH010107458.1:0-14864 GCA_038382905.1 Daphne laureola
CCTTGAACTTCTTCCAAGTTTACATTTTGGTCATCCGCTTGCTTTTCATTACGTTTTTACATCAAAATTCCTCCCTTTTGGCTTTCGATATGGAATATCTGCAAAAATACACTTGCGCCCACACTAAGTACTAGCAAAACTTCAATAATAGCATGTGTATAGAGATAAAAACATATCAATCATGCACAATTATCAGCAAGCGACACATATTTGTGGTACCATCACCCTGCCTAGGAGGGAAATTCAACTTTGAAAGAGGCGGGAATGACGTAACTGGCAGGGCGACTGACTCGAAATAGTGGTGTGATCACCCCACCCTGAAAACCTAGATCCTCCTCCTTCCCTATAAGTCAGATCTTTATGTGTTCTAGTTTATTTTCTTTATGTTCTTAGTTTATGTTATGTAATATGGATTGAGGAATTTCTGAAAGATAATGAAGATATAGTTTTTCTTCTTTTTATCTCTCCCTTTCAGAGTGCTTCCATTCATATTTCATCAATTGTTTTGTTGTGAACTGCTCGTAGTTCCCATCTCTCCTAAGGGATTCTAACATGAAAAGTTCCTAAAGATCTTCGGATGGAGAGGTAAGATTATGCAAGTAGAAAGGAGATCTGTGGTTAAAACGGGTGGAAGGACATATGAGTACTACTATGATCCCATACCCCTCTTATCACCGGTAGTGATGCATCGAGAGACCGCTATCGGATAGTTAACGGATCTCCACTTGGTGTTTTTATTTTAGCACACTCTGGAATCCAGAGCATTAGGGGACCCACTCGTCACGCCAAGGGCCTTCTAAACTGGGCCTCGGGTGAGCTTAATGCCTTACTATTGAGACTGGGTAAGGATAGATCATCCAGATCAGCAGTAGCGAGGATGGCCCTATGCAGAGAGGTCATTGCTTGATATTTATTTGACCTCCTTACTTAGCATTTTCTTAAACTACATCTGCTCTAGTTATTTTGCTCTGCTTAATGACCTTAAGGGAATTTAAATTCTGCTATTTATTTCAACATTTATATTTCCTGCACTTTATTTCTTCAGATATGTTACTTCACAACTCTCCATATTTCAAATCCCAAAAAGACTTTTGGCTTATAGCAATGGTTTTAACGGTCGAGATGATCTTTGTGGTTCGACTCCACTTACCCTATCTACGGTAGAGAACCCTATACTTGAGTATGGACTGGTATAAATTTAAAGCTTGATCAGGTACTTGATATGTTATATAAAAATCCATTGCATCAAGCTCCAAAGTTTCCTTCTCCACATGAGTGCATGACAACAACGATAACAAAAATCAGGTAGGCTATCATACTACAGATAAATCGCTGAGTGCCATAAGTCCACTTGAACCGCATGGCGTAGAGGCCACATTACATCTATAGACACTCATAGCTTAGAAGAAGCTCTGACACATACTACCTCATTAACCTGGCCAATTGACCAACCTAGCAAATTCCCCATCTCCTTATTCACCCAAACGAATGGAAAAGCCATGATGTACACCCAAAATCAGTATTAGTGAACGCAAGTGTAGATGGACGATTCGGGGCAGTAAACTAATGAAAGATAATTATCCGATTATTAAAGGCCAATGTGCCTTCTAGAAAATCAAAGGTACATGATCATTGTTCACAAAATTGATCATGAAAATATTAGTATTACCCTCCTGAGAAGCCGACTGTAGGTTGAAACAGAACGAGGTCCTCCAAGCTGCACAAAGTATCTTGGATAGCGTGTCTGGTGAGACAGAGTGCATCAACAAGATCTTCTCCGCGAGGGAGGCATACACCAGCGATGCACTAGTGGATGGATAAATTGCGATAGCTACACCCTTATCCATTGAAAGCGCAAGCGAAGTGAGCTGGAGATCGAGTTTCTCCATATGGAACCGGATAACGACACAGACAAGGGAGGATAAGAAGAGGATGACAACATGGGAAGGATAATTGGAAGTATGGGTGGCCAAAGAAAAAAAATTGTAGCTGAAGAAACTCATACTTCGGAGAGAACCCAATACTTGGGGGTGAGCAGGTATAAATCTGGTTCTGATATTTTATATGAAAATCTCGCGCATCAGCCTCCAAAGATTCCTTCTCCATATGAGTGCATTGACCACAGCGATAGAAAAAATCAGGAAACCTATCATACTACAGATAAATCGCTGAGGGCCATCACCCAAATCCACTTGAAGTACATGGCGTAGAGGTCGCAATACATCTATAGACACACGCATCTTAGAAGAAGCTCCGACACATACCACCTCCTTAACCTGGCCAATTGACTGACCTAGCAACTCCCTCATCTCCTAATTCACCCAAACGAATGAAAAATCCATGATGTACACCAAAAAATCAGTATTACTAAACGCAAGTGTAGATGAAGGATCAGAGGCAATAAATCGATGAAAGATAATCAGCCAATTATTAAACGCCAAGGTCCCTTTTGGAAAATCATAGGTATATGATCATTGTTCTCAAAATCAATCATGAAAATATTATTCTTACCCTCCTGAGAAGCCGACTGCAGGTTGAAACAGACCAAGGTTCTCCAAGCCACACAAACAAGGGGGAGATTGAGTTCCTGAATCTGGAACTAGACGATGACACAAACAAGGGAGGAGAAGAGGAAGACGATAATGCGGGAAGGATCATCGGTAATATGGGTGGCCAAAGAAAAAAACTTGCAGCTAAAGAAACTCACACTTCGGAGAGAACGCTTGCGGCACAGAGTAGGGTTTTGCTTATTGATGTGTTATTTTTTTCTTTAAAGAATAATTGTTTATATCTGTTTTATAATGCCAACTAACGTTATTTTATCTTTTGTCAGTACACATTCTGTATACAAACTTGCACCCATCTCTGAAGTCCCAGAAATGGCCAAGAGGGTGTTAATTGGCTTTAAAACAGATGCAAAACACTTTTAGTTTTGAGACCAAAACCTTTGAAAACCCTTATCAACACGTCGATAAGTCTGATGTTTAAAACCACTTGCAGAGGCAAGGTATTAACGCGTTGATCAACTGCACAATTAATAAATGCAAGTAAAGTGAAGGACATAGAGACTTATAGAGGTTCGGTCTAACTTGACCTACGTCATCTTCTCAAGAAACACTTGAGAATTTCTCCACTATAATCGATACCTGATACACATGGCTTATACAGAGTTTCCTGACACACAAGACTTTCTCAATACCTGACACATAAGACTTTCTCAAGGCTTCCTAACACACATGACTTTACGTCAAACTGCCTGACTAACAAGATTTTGAATGATGACAGTAAACTGTGATCAACGCATTGATGGAACAAACTATCAACCTTCCTCTTCCTTGAGAAATTTCACTTGATCAATGATGTAGAACTGGTCTAACAGCACCAACTAGTGAAGTTGATCTATGTAAGCGCACAAGAGTAAGCCTTTTACAAGAATATATGTAAAAGCAGAAGGCTTCTCTCTAAGATGACTCTCTGTAATGGCAAAATTGTTTGAAGATGATCTCTGGATGCTTGCAGCTTTGTGAATGTAGGCTCGAGAGTGTTTTCTGATCTCTGTGAGTGAGTAGGAAATGAAAGAGAGTTTTGCTCTGTACAATATTCACAGTATCTGGAGTTCTCGTCGATGTTCCTCTTCTTGCTTCTTCTTTTTATAAGCTCCAGAAGATTGTAAATGGGCAGGAGCGTCTCCGAGATCTTCTAGTAGTCATTGCACTTGAATGCTTTCCATTTGAGATCTTTTCAAACGTTGGCTGATTTAAATTTAGTCGTTACAGATCTTTGACTTTCTCTATCATCTTCCATCAATGTGTTGATGAAGACTGACTTCACAACTTGATGGATTTCTTCTTCAATCTTTGATGTTCTTGAGAGCTTCAATCTTGTATAACTTCTCTCAATACTTTAGCTCAGTAGTGGAGTGAATGGTTTCATCTTTGATTGCTCTATAGCTTGTAAAACTGGAAGTTTGTATCTTGAGTAATTGCCCATCAATGTATTGATGTTTGCTGCATCACATGCTTCCGAGATTTCTTTCCTTTTGTGATCTGATCGCATCTTTGTCTTCCATTTTCATCACGATCTAATCTAATTTCCGCTAATTATTTCCATATACTTGAGCTTCGTAATATCCACTTTGTAAACCTATGAATATGGTTAAGAAATAAGTCCACATTAATCGTGAAATTAGATTTAAATGTATATATGCCAAAATGTTCAACAATGACCAAATAACACTTTATTTCTTATTCTTTTGAATAATTTGCAATTGTATCTCAACAATTTGAGCTTCCAAACCAAGAACTAGTAATCTTGGTCAAGATCTTGAATTTATCAAAATTTTACAAATAAATCATCAAGATTTTATAATCATCAAAACATATGATAGGAGGCAACAAAGCCAACAATCTCAACACATGTTTTCAGCATGTGTTGGCTGTTAGTTTGCAATGATACTGCTTATTAGGTGTTTAGAGATCTTTTTGGCTCATTCATAAGAGAAGGTGATTTTAAATCAATCTTTGTTTTCATATTTTATTTTGGTTTTGACCTCTCAGCTGACCATTCTTTGTTTTGGCTTTTTGCGTGCTCTCTTTGGACACATTCAATTTGAAGTATAGATGCGAAACTGAACTACTTGATGCTGAAATGAATTCTGATTTATGATGATTCATTGCTAACCTTTTTTAGTATAATAGTTTCAACTGTAGAAAGAGGGTTGTATGTTGTTAGCCAATATTTATGCTTATTATTGTTTGTTTGTCATTTTGGTGTGTAGGATATCACGTAGGTGATTTTGTAAAAATATGTAATTGGGTAAATTGCATATAGAATGTTATAACGGATGTGAGAAAGATAATTAAGAATGTAAATAACGAACACAAAATTTAACATGGTTCACTAATAATGTGTAGCTACGTTCACAAATAGAGGAGAGGAATCCCTGATTGAGTTATTCGAAGGGAGATTTAACTGATTTAATACACATTCTAACATAAAACGTGCATTATTTAGATGCATGTGGAATATTCAAGCTTAGTATAACATTAGACAATGTTATTTTGTTGCATGAAGATGTTTGCATTGAGTCAATGTAATATAATTTTTATACTTTTCAAGATGTCATGTATTCCGGTATATAGTACACTACTCATAGTTTTGCTTAATGCTTAGTGAGTCTTTTCTATATGAACATGTTTTTACCCGCCGTAAACCGGGTACTAAATCCTTGTTAAAACTGTAAGTACATGTATACTACTTTGAACAAGGAGTTACATTAAGCTAGACCTTATTAACCTTACATAACTTGAAAATTAAGATCAAACCAAGATACATAAGGACACGTTGAAAATCAAAAAAAGAAAGAAAAGAAACTGCTAACTAGAGGCTATCATTTGAGGAAGAAAACAAGATGAAAAACAAGAAGCGTAGGGATAACATTACAATTACACAAACCTAAAGCACATGACAAAGATAGAAACCTGAAGGGGAGAATCAATCGGAAAGGTTCCTAAGGAGTTTCAGTTTCAGAAGCTTCCACAAATGAATGAGTTTGTACACTCTCATGATCAGTTTCCACTGCTCCTTTGTCTTCCTCAGACAAATCAGTTGCTATGCTCTCATCTGTTTCCATTGTTGTAGAGTCTTCCTTAGATGGATCATATAATTCAATATCACAGACACAAATGAACGGATTTACATCTTCAATATCAGTCTCTAAAACTTTTGCACATTCATCAATTGCTTCGTTCGATGCGTCCTTTTTTCTATCCACTGAACAATAGATTTCACAATGACCGTTGCACCAAGTATAATCCAACTGACCCTCTTTGACAAAGGTTTGATACATTTGTTCAGCTGTAACACTCAAATCTCCCATTTCATCATCTGCTAGAAAGCTTGCTAGCTCTTCCATTGTAATTACATCAAACTCCTGAATATGCTTCTCACGATCCTTAGAAACTCCTGAATATGCTTCTCACGATCCTTAGTTTGAACCCTACCCGTGAAGGAAAATGCTTCTGTGAGCATTTTAAATAAAATTTTTTTAAATTGGTACAAAACACATACCAAGTTTTGACAAGTTTTAGAGTCGATACAAAATGGAAGGTCCCCTTTATTTTCATTAAAGGAGGTGTAAAAGTAAACAATAAAATTAACTCAATAAAATTTACTAGATATAACTAGTACTAAAATCTAAGGTTGTATTTTACTAGCTAATTTACTAGTTTCAGAAATTAGTAAGGTTGGTAGAACCACTCATAAAGAGGTAATAAAATAATAGATCTTTCATTGCCACAACAACTAATTAGTAAAATGCTTAATTGGCAACATTAAAACAGTCAAGATATCATTAAGAAAAGGTAAAAAGGACAAAAAAATCCCTCATCTTTCCAATTTGTTACGAATCGACGATCAAACTTTTTATGCGGTCGAATAAACAACTGAACTTTTAAAATTGTATCAATTTAGCCACTACATCTGACTTCTGATGATGTTTCAGTCGGGAAAATGATGCGGATTGAATAGGAAGTTAAACCTAAAGTGACTTTGACTGTTCGATTAAAAAAATATATCATGTCGTTTCTCTCAGACTAACCATGCTTTGACTTTCCATTTGATATTCTTTTAACGTGCTTTTTTTAATTGAACACTTAGAGACACTTTATGTTTAATTTTTTGTTCAATCCGCGTCGTTCTTCAGCGTGAAACATCATTAGAAATCAGAAACAGTGACTAAATTGGTACAATTTTAAAAGTTTAATGATTTATTCGGACAGATAAAAAGTTCAATGACTGATTCGTGATAGATTGTAAAGTTGAGGTCTATTTTTGTGCTTTTTACCATAAGGGAAAAAAAAAGTCAAGATTGTATTGAGAATGTCTGTCATCAAACTTGAATAACAGAAAATGAGCCGAGCTCATGAAATATACATGATCATGAGCTTTAACCATTGGCTCAAACCTGTTTACACCCTTTAGTTAGAGGAATTTCTAATGGGAAAATGTCCTCCTTTTACCACTCATATTTGGTAAAAGATATTTTTTTTTACAATTATTTTAAAAAATGATTCATTTTTACAATTTTTCTTAGTTTTCTGATCCAATATTGTCATTGAAATAATTTTTTGGATCAATTTTACCATTATTTTAACTAACAGTGTGAATTTTTGTGGAATATTCCGTTAAGAGTCTATTATGTGTAATTTTTCATATAACTGGCGTCCAACAAAGCTCATGACTTATCAGGAAAACAAAAAATAAAAAATAAAAAAACAAAAAAAAGCAAACATAAGAAATCAATGAGCTCCAGGATTCGTCATCTTCTCCAGCGTTCCCATGGGCTCAACTCCGGCATCCAACAAACCGTACGAATCGGTGACCGCCAGGCCGACGTGGAGTCGGATCCGGCCAACGCTCTCAACGGTAGAACGAGTCGGTGACATTGTTGTGTTTTTTAAGGATGACGAGCTTTATGGCGGCGAAGGACTCCACGTTGGAGTCTGAGGGGCTGAGAGGGAAGACAGTGACTTCCTGCAGACCTCCGGTGGCTTCCTATGCGGCTGGTACCCACCCCTTCCTCCTTCTCAAGTAGACCTGGAATTATTGACTCCGATGTGAGATTTGAGCCCTCACAAAAATGGTCTTGAGGGGAAGTTTAAGAATTTCAGAATCAATTTTTAGACATGAAGAAAGAAGCAGAGGAGAAGAGATTTGGGGATGTAAGCACAAAGAATCGTGAAGAGCAGGGGAGTATTTTGCCTCTAACACTCCCTTACCCTTCTTCCGATTTGGATCACGAAGGAAAAGGTTATGGATTTGGATTTGTTTCTTGTCTAGTCCCAGCCTTCTAAAATTGCCTCTGATTCTTCGAGACATGGCACCAGATCTGGAGAATGGCACTAGATTCCCGTCTCACTCTCCATCTTTGAGGAACAATGAACTCATGAACAGGTTGGTGTTCTGGTGAGAGATGAAGCTGCACTTGAGAGATTGACACATCATCAGAACTAGCCCAGCAACATCATCAAAGAACTAGCCATGTGGAAAAAAAAATCCCAGAGTGAAAATTTTAACGATCAGTGGTAAATAGGGACCGAAAACATAAATGCTAGTGGTAAATGCAGACCATTTTTAAAAATAATTACAAAAAATAACCTCTTTACCAAACGTGAATGGTAAAAAGGTATATTTTCCCATTTCTAATCTACGAAACCACTTACAATTCGGAACTTACGGTACCGGAGGGGATAAATAATCTTCAATTATCCAATTTGTTTTAATATGTGCGGTTTAGTCCCCATAGTTTAATCTATATCGGTACTTTGCAAACCCTCCAAACACAAAATTGTTTAGACACCCGAAAATGACGTTAATGAAGAACAATTACATTTGGATGACACAAAAGCGTGTCATTTTAAACATGTTTAGTCTAGCTTAAAGTGCAAAACGTTGTAGGAATCAAGTTTAATATGAACTTATATAAGAAAATCCCATGATTGTAACTATTAGTAGTTTCAGATAAACTTTTTAGTGGTCATTGCGGTGAAATAGTGGTTATTGCGGTGAAATAGTTTTAAGAAGAGCATAAGATAACATTTTGAGAAGCTAAAGAGAGGTGTAAATCTTAAATTGGACCGACCAAACTTAAAGATCTTCCTTAATAGTGACTCTCCTAGGGTATATTGTCAGTTTAAGTTAATTGTGTATTCAATTTGATAAAACATTCATAAAAATCAATTTTTTAAAATATATTTTCATTAATGGAAGAAAAATATGGAACACTATTTCCCTCCAATGCTTTTTGTTCAAAGTGAAATGTTGTTTAAGAACACTAAACATTTTTTGGACCTCTTCTAACGTGGCCCCATTTTTTTTTTAATAAGTAGGACTCCTGCATTAATCGTATAAGATTACACAACTAATTCAGAGTCAGATGAGAACATGAAAACTAGCCTAAAACAGATAGACCGTGACAGACAATAGTATGTGTCGCCACATTACAAAGTCGTGAGGCAAATATAAAAGAATATGATGAAAAAGAGGACTTTAATAGACGAGTCCCGTCCACTAGAGTTCCAAAATGAAAACGAGAAAGACTAGAGCCATTATTTAGCTCATTAATCAACACCTGACAATCTGATTCAATGAGCACCGAAGAGCAACCACGAAGGCCGGCCTCGTGCAGACCCCATAGAATCGTAGCTGCTTCCACATATAGCGGGTCAGCAATTGTGAATCAAAAACCCAACGAAGACGCTGTAAGTAAAGTGGCAGAATGGTCCCTAGCGATCATGCCGACAGCACTGCGACCTGCCTCTTTGTTAATAGCACCATCAACATTGATTTTGATTAGGGCCGTTAACGGAGGAGACCAATTCGGTGGTGGCTGTGGTTCAGATATAGCCACAGCTGGATTCGCCTGAAGCCACTCAGCGATCCAGGCCTCTATTTTCCTTGTCAACACAGTCAGCAACTGACACTTTAACTCAAAGACTACTAGATTTCTGTTCTGCCAAATAAACTAGAAAACTGCAGCGATACGAAGAATCACAGATGCATTATGACCAAACAAAACTTTTAGCCTTAACCACCAATCAACTATGGTACCATCAAAAGAAGACAAATCAATCCCAACAGACCTCCAAACAGAAAGAGCAAACGGGTACTTCCAAAGAAGATGGAAAATGGACTCTTGCTCCATAGCACAAATAGGACAGCATGAGACAACATCAACTCCATAATGTTGCAAGTTGTCCCTTGTACTCAAATAATCTCCACAGGTACGCCACAAGTGAATCTGTATGTGTGGTGGGAGTTTTTGTTTCCACAAGCATCTCCAGAAATCATCCATCCCAAATGGATTATTATCATACAATACAGTATACGATAGGTGATAGGCAGATTTAACAGTGAAGATGCCAGAATCAAGCATGCCCTAAGTGAAAACGTCTTGTATTGAATTGGGGCTAAGAGGAATACCTTGGATAATTGTTGCATCGTCTGGGTGAAATAACGCTTCAACATCTCGCGCTTCCTAACTCATAGTTACCTGATCAATTAGATCTGAAACTCTCAAATCTGCAAACTGAGAGAGTGGAGTCGTAAAAGGTGTGCTCCGCGGTCCCGGTAGCCACTTATCCTTCCACACTGAAACCCCCTGGCCCGAACCGATCCGCTAGAACCCCCTGGTTGTAGAGCAAATCATCCCGCTAACAGAGCCGACTAAATAGGAGATGGTTGAGAATGGGTCTTAGCCTGAAGGAAAGAATCATTGGGGAAATACTTACCCCTAAAGACGCGAGCAACCAAACTATCAGGATTTGTCACAAAACGCCAGCCCTGCTTGGCCAGCATTGCCTTGTTAAAAGTTGGGATATCGTGAAAACCCATGCCTCTGTTCCCTTTTGATTGACAAAGTTTCTTCCATGCACACCATGGCATTTTCGGCTCCAAAGTGTTAGGAGACCAAAAGAACTTAGTGGCTAGAGACTTTAGAGACTTACAAATAGCGGCCGGTAGAAGAATACAACTCATGATGTGATTCAGAAGGGCTTGCACTACCGACTTAATCATAGTAATGCGTCCGGCCTGAGAAAGCGTTGTCGCTCGCCATGCTGTAAGTTTATCCGTAACTCATTGCACCAAGAAGTCCAATTGGGCTACCTTACAACGACCAAGCAACCAAGGAAAGCCCTAATATTTATCCTCCGTCAAATCACGATTTACCCCCAGGGTCTATTTAATTTCTAGTCTCCGGTCAGGCAGGATACTTGGACTTATAAAGAAGAGGGAGGACTTATGCAAAATGACACGCTGGCCCGAAGCTCGCTCATAAATGCACAACAAGTCAAGAAGACCTGGGCGGCACCTGGAGTATCACGTAAAAAAAGAAGAGAATCATCTGCAAATAATAAATGTTTGATTGACGGGCTACCGGTCGCAATGGAGACACCTGCCAGATGATTTGCAGATTCTACCTCGCTGAGCAGCATATAAAGTCCGTCCGTCACAAAAAGGAATAGAAAAGGGGAAAGTGGGTCGTCCTGTCGAATACCGCGAGAAGGTAAGAAGGTGCAAGAAGGAACACCGTTTACCAATACAGAAAAATAAGCCATCTCTACACAGGACATGACCAGCCGGACCCAGAAAGGGGGAAAACCCAGAGTCAACAACATATGCCGTAAGAAAGGCCACTCAACTCTGTCGTAGGCTTTCATCATATCAAGTTTAACCGCCAAGGCTCCCAAATGTGAGCCATGTAGACTATTTATCTAAAAACAGGACTCCAAAGCCACCAAAGCATTATCAATCAGTAAATGTCCCAGAGCAAAAGCACTTTGTGTCTCAGAAATGAGGCCAGCCATCTAAGGTTTGAGGCGATTAGCAAGGACCTTTGTGTCCACTTTATAAAGGACATTACAAAGACTAATTGGCCTAAACCCCGCAAAATCCCTTGGAATTTGAGTCTTAGGAATTAAAGTGAGAAATGTGTGATTAAGATCCGAGGGCATCCTACTAGTAGTCAGAATACCAATCACATACGCCACAACCTGATCACCAGTAATGTGCCAATATTTCTGAAAAAATAGTGGCGGGAAATCATGAGGCCCCGGGGACTTTGTCTGGTGCATCTGAAAGAGGGCAAGCTTAACCTCTTCTCTGGTGTACGGGCGTAGAAGATCTTCCGTCATGAGTCCTGAAACCCGCGGCTGAAATAGAGAGAAGATCTCATCCTGTCTGGATACCCTTTCTGTCGAATATAACCATTTGCAGAAGAAAAAAGCCTCCCGCTCTATATCTGAAGGATCGGTGAACAATTGGCCCCCCGGACCATGAATACGATGGATAGTGTTCCGATGTTTACGAGCGGAGGCCGATTGGTGAAAAAACCTCATATTTCTATCCCCCTCTTTGAGCCATGTCTAACGTGAGTGTTGGCTCCAAAAGGTCTCTTCCATATCAAGAAGTTTCGTCAACTCATCCGACAAAATCTTCCTCTGCGCCAAATCTGCACCATTGAAACTTCCACCAGCTCTCGCAATTTCCTCTTCAAAAAAGCGAATGCGGTGGTGAACCCCCCGGAATTCCTCCCGATACCAGCGAGACAAACGCTTACGACACAGAGATAATCGGCCGTCCAAGGTAGGTAGAGATGAATGCCAAGCTTCCTGCAGAAGCTCCTCACCTTTACCATCAAGCGACCATAGTTTCTCAAAGCGCCATATAGGCCGTTTAGAAACTCTACGTTGACCAAAGAAAATCTCCACTGCATTATGGTCAGATCTGTCAAAATAGAAATTACAGACCCAGGCCGCAGGAAACAAAGTCTGCCAACCTGGAGAAGCCACCGCCCGATCAAGTCTCTCCCTGACCACATCCCCCCAGAAACTACGTGTTCCCAGGTGAACAGAATGCCTGAGAAACCGAGACCGTCTACACCTGCATCAAATAAAGCGGAACGAAAAGCTCATAACTGAATCTGACATTTCTGTCATCCCCCACTCTTCTCATGTACCCATAACACCCCATTAAAGTCTCCAGCAACTGACCAGGGTAAGGTGGAGGTGGTTGCTAGAGATTTGAGAAGAGGCCAAGATTCCGGGCAAAGAGCAACCTCAGGGTGGCCGTAAAAACCCGTAAACCTCAATTGCACACCATGCATCTTAACCTCAACATCCAAGTGATACTCAGATGAGGAAAATAGAGAGACGTCTCACCCGTCCTGCCAGAGGAGTGCTAAGCCTCTACGTCGTCCGTCAGCAGGAACCACAAACAAATCAGAATAACCCAAATGACGACGAACACGATCCATCTCTACTTTAGTTTTCCGAGTCTCAATAAAAAAAAACATGCCCGGACTAGTAACCTGAACCATCCGGCGGAGAGCAAAAAGGGTTGAGGACGAGATCCCTTGACAATTCAGGCTGACTATACTCATGATTGGAAGAGTAGACACTGAGAGAATAAAAAATGGCGGTCGCCGGAGCAGCGAGCGAGGCGTGAGAGACCACCGCGGCTTGTCCAACGAAGCAACTCGCCACCGATTGTGAAAGACGAACAGACGAATAGCCGATCCTCCAGCCGATGTCCGCGATGCGGCCCTCGACGGCTATGACGAGCGGAGCCTGCAACGAGCAGTAGAGGACCACCTTGACGGCGGCGTCGCAAACTTTAAGGGAGCGAAAAAAGCTATGTTTTATTCATTAATATTGTTTTTCGATGTGGCCCCATTTGGAAATAGTTGTTTCAAGTAGCTGTAACGTTATGTATAATTTTTTAATGGTCAAGATCAAATAGTTACAACTAATCGTAAAAAACTACCCGTAGATAATTTTTTAAATCACAAAAAGTACTTTTAAAAAGCTGTTACCAAATCATCAAAACTAAACAATTTTATTTTACATTGGAGGACACAATATTAACGTTTAGCCTTAACAAACGTTCGTTAAATAAGAAGAGCATTTGGTGTGTTCAAAATTTACATTCAAACACAGTTTTCTCCAATGTCGCATTTGAGGGTCTCATTCTTTTATGAGTAAAGCATTTTGATTTAAAACAACATTTTGGAAGCCTGAAAAAGCGTTTAGAAGTTAAAATAGCGATTAAGGAGTCAGAAAAAATGTTTTGGGGACTTTTCCATGCATGTTTGGGAGTTAAAACCAATTTGTTTCTAATCACAACTGGTTTCTTCATGCCTTCATCGATCCTTTCTCCACTCCCGTTATCGCTCTCATCCATCATTCCTGTTAAACAAAACCCAGATCTTTCAGGAATCAGTTGACTAGATTTGGAGGAAGCTATGACAAGCTGAGCTTTAACTCTCGTGACAAAGAAGGGCAGCCACCAAGAAGATGAGGGCGGCGATGCCGGTGAAGGTGGGGATGCCGCATCATGTGCTGAACTGTGCCACAAAGGAGACGTGGCTAGGTTGAGGCACACTCTATCATCAGACCAGATCATGCAATGGAAGTGAGCGCCTTTGCTTCCAGGAATAGAACCAATGAAAAGGATGAGGAAGAGGCTGAACAGAGTTGGATGAGGAGGTGGACGATTTCATTCCCCGTCGGTGTCACAGTTGGAAAATGCAGCCTCAAATTGAAGATGAACAGTGTTGGAGATGATGAACATGGGTGGAGATCATGAACAACGATGGATGATGAACAAAAATCCACTAATGCACCAATGTCACATTTTTGCTTACCCAAGTGCGTTGTTGGCGCATTTAGGGTCCATAAAGTGCCTTAATAGTGAAGTGTTTGAATTCTATGCACCAATGGTGCACACATAACTCCCTAAATTGCGTCATTGCTAAAATACCTAAAAAAATCACTAATGCACAAATGTCACACTTTTGGATCCCAAGAGTTTGTCTTCCACGCTTTGAGAGTTCATACAGTGCGTCAATGGTGAAGCATTTGAACTTTGTGCACTAATGACGCACACGAGACTCCTTGAATGCATCATTGCCAAAATAGCTAAAAAAAGTCACTAATGCACCAATGTCACACTATTGGATGTTCACAATGGGTCGTTGGCGCATTGATGGTCCATATAATGCGTCCATGGTGAAGCGTTTAGATTCTTACGCTAATGGCGCACAAGAGGCTCCTAAAATGCATCATTTTCAAAATACTTACAAAAGCTAGTAATGTGTCATTGCCGCATTGAGGGTCTTCATATGTGTCAATGACACAGTTTAGGATCTTCATGTGTCGTTAACGCAGTTGAGGGTCTTCATATGTGTCATTGATGTAGTTTAGAATCTTCATATATGTCATTATCCCTTCATACTTTTCAAAATTCAAATGTTTTTTGTCACCCCCGCCCACCGCGCCCCGGCGCTGCGGAAGCCTTCGGTGTGG
>JBBYHH010107569.1:0-14862 GCA_038382905.1 Daphne laureola
AAAGTTTCGGGTTAAATTAGAAGTTTTGAAAAGGTTTTTTAGCAAATTGTATTTTTTAAAAAGTTTCTGGTGTAAATGCATGTTTGAACAAGTTTGTGGTGTAAATGCATATTTTAAAATAATTTGTGGTCAAATTATACGTTTTTGAAAGGGTTGTGGTGAAATTGACAAGTTTTGAAAAAGTATCCGGTTAAATTAGAAGTTATGAAAAGTTTAGGGTCAAATTGTATTTTTTTAAATTTTGGTGGTGTTAATTCATGTTTGAAAAAAAATTTGGTGTAAATGTAAATTTCCTAAAAACTTATGGATTAATTGTTAATTTGTCGTAAAATACTTTATATCTTACTCGCTAGTTATATATTTTTGTTCTTGAGTTATGACGGGCACACCCGAGGATCGAGATGATCGTAGTGATCGTAGTCGGGATGACTCGGTCTCCGGTTCATAGAGGAGACCATTCTCGCGTAGTTCACGGGCTCGTTCATCGAGGCCGTCAACATCTCGACCGCTTTAGGGGGACTCTCCCGCTCTGTCTGAAGGGTCGGTGCACAGGGAGGGACATGATCTTGATGTTCGGGAACCCGCTCCAAAGCCCTCCGAGCGTCGACGTGCACCACTGCCACCCCCTCCTCCTCCACTTCCGCCCCCTAAGCGCGGACCGGATGACCGATGGAGCATCCGCATTGGACAGTAAGTCTCAATAATCAAAAGTTCGACTTACATATATTATTTGTAATACAACGTATTTATTAACTTCCACTTTCTATTAATTTTTACAGTTTGGAGTAGGAGGAGGTGAAAAACCGAATTTCTCACATTTGTAAGAGCCAGTTCAACGGATTTTCGCACTCCTACTACGAGCAGCCAGCTCCAGAGCTGGCTAACTGGGCTGCGGCGTTCGCAGTACATTATTATATATTTTTAAAATGTATAATTTTGTTCTTATTTTTTACGTATCACATGTTGATAAATATTTGTACTTTCAGGCAGAACATTCATGAACTGAGTCCAGCTTTCTGAACAAGCTGCACTCCAAGTTCGCATCTTACTACCGGGGCACGCTCTACACAATTCGGAGGAAGTGCAGAAAGAAAAAACCGTTGGATCCAGAGAATCCTAACTACCTGGATTGGCTTCCGGAATGTCCACGGAATATCGATCCGGCAAGGTGGAAGCTGTTATTGGAGTATTACAATACTACCGGGTTCAAGGATGAATCCGAGAAGAACACAAAGAATGCCAAGAGTGAGAATCAGACGAAATTTAAGTCGTTTGGCAACAAGTCTAAGAAGCAAATTTACGAGGAGTTGGTAATTTCTTTAAACGTATCAAAGTTCAATTATTTAAGTTATTTATCAGTTTGTTAAATGTACTTTATAAAAAATCAATTTAATTGGAAAGTGCAATGAAGCTGGGCGCCGTCTACGGATGGAGGAGTTCGGGGAGACTTGGCTCGGGAAAGAATCGGATGTCCGGGTATAGATTTGTTCAATCTACATTTTATAGTTTATTTTTTATTTTAATATTATTTATTTTAACTACATTATTTTTTACTTAGAATGAGTACAAGAGGGTTCTCATAGAGAAGTATGGGGCGGAGGGGCCGTTCCCAGCCATAGATGATGAAATCTACAGGACAGTCGTCGATCAGCCCACTCGAGGATGTTAGGTCGGTGTCTCGCCTCAGATTGCCTATCCAGAGCATTACCAGGAATCTCGACGCTCTCAGGTAATTATTATAGTGTCCTTATTTTACGATTGAAAGTTAACTTGTATTTTTTTTAGAAAAAACAAATGTGTAATATTATTTTTCTGCATTTTCAGTGCGAGATTCATCTGGAGGATCAGTGTAGCAGGCAGGATGATCAGATCTGAGAACTAGAGTCTCGGATTGAGGTGATCTAGAACGAGAGACGCCGGGAAACTGCTGCATTCGACGCTCGGTTGGATGCTCGGCTGGAGGTGTGGCAGGGAAACGTGACGCGAGACTTCAATGTATCCGCCAGCAATATATGGTGTCCTTGCATGCAGGCGGGTACATGCATCCCGACGCCATGCCGACGCACCTGGCAGCTGGATCGTCTTCCCAGCCTCCTCAGTTCGTGCCAACTATCTTCCAGCCTCCTACATTCCAGCCAACTCTCTTCCATTCTACCTTCCAGCCTCAACCCTTCTGGCATACGACGTCGCGGTTCGAGCATCCCGATTCTCGACCCTGCATGGGATCGAGGCATCCAGAGGGGGATTATCGCCCCGAGATGATGACACCGCAGCCGACTGACCAGGGTGGCACACATTGGCGTCCTAGTATGATGGATGCGTTGTTTGGGGTTAATGATGATTTTACTAGTTACTTGAATCTCCCGAACAACCCGAACAATAATGACAACAATTTTTAGAACTTTTTTGTAAATAAATGTAGTGAATTGTTATAATTTGATAATATATATATATATATATATATATATATATTTCAATTATGTATTGAATTTTATAATATAATTATTATTATTTATTTATTAATTTTATAAATATATTTTGGGTAGAATAAAAGAAAAAAAATAAAATATAAAAATAGACTGTTGCGGCCTAAAGAGCAGTAAGGGCCGCAGCACTGGTGTCAGACTGTGTGGCAGGCTGAGTCAGCTTCGCTGCGACCGCTGCGCCGTGCAGTGAGCAATTTTGCTGCGGCCCTAATCGCAGCTGCAGCTACGACTGCGATGTGGTTAGGGTCGCAGCGAGCCCCTTCCCATTTACGTTGTGTGTGAAAAATATTAAATTTGGCCTAGTTGCAGTAAGGTACATCAAGCTTCCCACCAATTGCTTGTATTGTCTCTCATCCACTGTCTTGCCATCAATGTCCCTATGAATCTTGAAACATGGCACTGTTGTATTCTTCACCTCATTGCAGACTAAACATCTCAAACCTTTTCAAAACCTCTTGAGCATACTTCCTTTGACATATGAAGATCCCTTTGTCATGTTGTAAAACCTTTATTCCAATAAAATAGTGCCACTTTCCGAGATTTAACATACCAAATTCCCTCTTCATGGACTCTTTGAATTCTGTTAATAAGTTCTGGTCAATCACTTGTGTAAATCAAGTCATCCACATAAACACTAACAATGATGAGTTTTTCTTCTTTATTTCTTCTAGTGAAGAGAGTCGGCTCACTTTCACATCTTTTGAATCATTCCTTAATGAAATAGGTTTCCAACCTGTTGAACCAAGCCCTAGAGGCCTGTTTAAGACCATATAAGGCCTTATTTAGCTTATAAACCAAAGGTTCTTGATCCTCTTTTGCATGGTCCTGAGGTTGTTCAACATATACATCCTCATTTAAATCTCCATGAAGAAAGGCGGACTTGACATCAAGATGCATAATGATCCAACCTTTTTTAGCTTCCATTGCAATTATCATTCTAACTGTGTCTAGGCGAGCCACTGGTGCAAAACCCTCAGTGTAGTCTACTCCATTTTTTTTAGAATAACCCTTAGCAACAAGTCTTGCGTTAAATTTATCAAGTTCACCATGTTCATTGTATTTCTTTTTGTAAATCCATTTCACTCCAATTGATTTTGCTCCTGTTGGTAATTTTGTCAAGAACCAAATGTTGTTTTTCTGAATGGAGTGCATTTCATTATCCATAGCAGTCTTCCATTCTTGCATTTTGATTGCTTCTTCATAAGATAATGGATCCAAGTTGGGATCAATGCCTGCTATTGTCTCTACTGCTATTATGGCCAAATTCCCTTTTTCAGTATCATAATCTTGCAGCCATGTTAGAGGAGTCCTTGTCCTTTTTCCTCTATCATATTGTTCTTCTTCCTCTTTTGGTTCTGCCTCCCCTACCTCCCGACCTTGTTATTCTATTATTTCCTCATTATTGCCATCAGTTGTGTCTTCATTCGAATCAGAATCAACCAAGCGTTGATTTCCTGAGCTTGCATCCCAATTCCAGGATTTGTCTTCCTAAAAAACAACATATTTGTTGATTATGATCTTGTTTTCCACAGGATCATACAAACGATATCCTTTTGATTCCTCACTTATTCCAACAAAAATGCATGTGAAACTCTTCTTGTCAAGTTTTCCATGCTTAGTGTCTGGAATGTGAACATGTGTTAAAGAGCCAAAGATTCTGAGATGTTCTACAACTACTTTGATACCACTCTAGGCTTCTTGTGGAGTCATGCCTTCAATGGCAGAGGTAGGTGATCTGTTTAAGATGTAAAAGGCCAGGTTTTCTGTTTTTGCCCACATATTCTTTGGCAGATTCTTATCTGCTAGCATAGATCTCACCATATTCATCATTGTTCTATTTTTTCTTTCTGTCACTCCATTTTGTTGTGGAGTATATAGAGTTGTGAGTTGTCTCCTAATGCCATGATATTCACAATAATCATCAAATTGTTGTGATGTAAACTCCCCTCCTCTATCTATTCTTAAGCATTTAACAAACAAACCTATCTCCTTTTCGACCTTCATCTTAAACCTCTTAAAGTGTTCAAAGGCTTTAGATTTCTCAGTTAATAAGAATAACCAGCCTTTCCTACTATAGTCATCAATAAAACATAGAATGTACATTTTGCCAATTATTGATTCTGAAGATATAGGTCCACAGATGTCTGGGTGCAGGAATTCCAATCTGTTGTTGGCTCTCCAGTTGCTTTTTTTAGGCATTGTATCTCTATGTTGTTTGCCCTCCATACAGCTGGTGTGTACTTCATTTTCCTCAAGAAACGTAAGAAGACCATATACCATCTCATCTTTCTTAAGTGTCTTCAAACCAGTATGGCTTAGGTGACCATACCTTTTACGCCATGTGCTTGCTGGAATTTGGGTCCTGGTTTGAAGGCAACTTGATATCTCGGATTTCAGAGCAAACATTCTGTTGTTGCTCATTTTTATTTCCATGAGCAATCCCTTTTCTAGATGATAAACCTTACACGGTCCTTATTGAATCAATATGGACAATCCTTTTTCTTGCAACTGTTCGGAGCTTAGAAGATTCTTTCTAAGTTTTGGAACATAATATACATCATTTAGAATATACCTGATGCCTTTAAGGATTATCTTCACCACTCTTTTTCCTGCTACAATCAATTTGTTTTTATTTCCAAGCTTGACATGATGCTGAAATTTGTCATCTATACTTTCAAATAGTTCTTTGTCTCCACATATGTGGTTTGAACATCCAGAGTCTAGAAACCAAGTTTTTGTTGTCTTTTGTTCTTGTGGATCATCAAAAGCCATCAAGATCATATCTTCTTGTTCTTCTTCTGCAATGAGATTTGTTTCACTTGAGTCAGGACATTCATAGTGAAAGTCTCCTAATTTATGGCAAGTGGAACATTCTATCCGAGATATATAAAAAAATGCGAATCTTCCACTCCACCTTCCTCTAAAATTTCCTCTGCTATTGCCTCTCCAATTACCTCTGAAGTTGTCTCGGCCTTGGCCTCTTCCTCCAAATCTATCCTGAAAGGTCTTTAGAGCTTGAGTATCTCCTTCATTCTTTCTAAATTTCTGCTCATGAACCGAAAGAGAGCTATGAAGTTCATCTATTGTTAATGTCTTGACATCTTTGGATTCTTCTATTAAGCATACAATATAATTGAAATTCTCTGTGAGAGCTCTTAATATCTTCTCAACTATCTTCAGATTTGGTAACTCTTCACTAAGACTCCTTATGTTGTTTTCCACCAACATCACCCTTCTCATGGAGCTGCTTACTGTCTCTCCAACTTTCATCTCCAGAATTTCAAACTCTCTTCTCTGGATGTTGAGCTGAACTTTCTTTACTTTAGGGTTTCCCAGACACTTGACCTTGATGGAATCCTAGAGTTGCTTTGTTTTATTCTTTTATGCAATTGTCTTTAGAATGTTCTTGTCGATGAATTGAAACACATAATTATTGGCTTTCAAATCTTTCAATCTTGCTTCTCCACTACTTTCTTTTGAGTTTCTGTAAGTTATGTTCCTGGTGCAGGATCCTCAAACCCTTCTTCTGTCACACTCCAAAATTCCTTTGATCAGAGAAGGTTCTCCATGAGCATGCTCTAATGCTCATAATATCCATCAAACGTGGGAATGATTGTTTGCGCAAAGTTGCTAGACTCATATATCGTTTTGTGTTACAATTGCTCTGATACCAATTTGTAAGCACAAATAGATGTAGACTCAGTTTGTGGCACAAGCAATACACTTGTACCTGAGGTTTTCTCATTGATTTATAGTATTACAAAAGATCTAATTTGAATAGAACTAGGAAAACTACTTAAGCTAGAAGACATAAGATAAAACTAAAGTTCTAAGCTAATATGGAATACTAATCCTAAACTGATACAACTTAACCTTAACTAACTTGTTCCTTAAGCTAGCTTTCGGCCCCATCAGACACATGCTTCATGTCCATTCACCACATACTCAAGAATGATGCGTTGCATATCTACTAAAAAATATTGAGCACGCTCTGTAACATGGCTCAGATTTGAGAATGATGATAATTGTCTTCCCTGCTCTCTAGTTTGAGAATGATGCGCAACACACCTACTCAAGAATGATGAGTACGCATTGTAACAAGATGCGCTCTAGTTCTTAAATGATGCGTTACAGACATACTAAAAAATGATGAACACACTTTATAACATGATACATTCGGATTTGAGAATGATCACCATCTTCCAAATAATGCTATCATCGGATATTGCTAGCGGCTCGAGGATCCTTGAGGGAGGAGTTGCGATGATTGGAGGCTAGATGTGAGAGGTGGAGGGTGGTGGTTCGATTCTTGCGGAAGGTTTGAGAGGAGCAACAATTTTTTTGAACGAATGACAAAATTGTAATTAAGGGAGAAGTGACATAGTTTAGGAGACGTTAAACACTGTTGCATTATATCCTCCGCCTTTTCCAATCCAAATCCACTAAACATAGATTAGCTATGGATGAAATTTTTTAGAATCCAATTAAAGATGAAGAATCAGATATGGATTCAATATCTAATTTGATGGATAGATGTAGAAATTACAGTATTTCATCCCGTATCCGATCCCTTGATTTTCCTATACAGAATGCTCTTAAACTCTTACTCCAAGTTAAGCATTAAAAAAGAAAAGAAAAGAAAAGAAAAAGACACATATAGAGGACATCTGTTTTCAATTATTATCCGTAACATTTTGCATAATTCTTTAATAATTGAAATTAAATAACTACAATTAAACATTGAGTTCGATTTTTTTTTATATATATTGCAAGATCTAATTGAAAAAATTGTTAACATTCGGATAAAAATAAAATTGTACTCCGTAAATCCCAAATAATTTATCACTTTTACTTTACAATTTATAAAGTATAATAGTCAAACTATTAAACAAAATTGTACTTGGTATTATCCAAAACAAAAGGGTTGTCACTTTTCTAAGGGAAATGTTTTTCTTTTTCTTTATTTATTTATTTTTAGAGGAAATTAAAGCTTATAGTACAGTAGTACTATTCCATTTCCGCATAGCACCTCCGCTCCATACTCGGATCTCTCAAATCTCTGTAGATATTCAAATACAATCGGATCGCGAAAACAAAACTCTCAAAATCCAAACAATGTTGAGCGAAGATCTCCAGATCAAGCAGGAGAATTGTTTCGTATCCAGAATCATGTCCAAGGAGACATCGCCGGCGAATTCCTCTTGCAGAGTTTACTACGGCGGAGCCTCCGGTGCCGTTCCATTCGTCTGGGAATCCACTCCCGGAACCCCGAAACACTCCTCGTCGGGATCGACACTCCCGCCGCTCACGCCGCCGCCTTCGTATTACTCCGGCGGGAGTTTCCGACCAGGTACGTCCTCTGAAAGTTCGAGATCCGGACAGATTATGAGATCGTTTTTTTCGCGATTCAACCACCGGAGGAGCTCGTACGTCTTGCCGTCGTCATCCTGGTCGACTTCGTCGTCGTCGTCGCACGGATCGTCTCCGTTGGGGTACATGAGTCGGAAGCGGAAGTTCCACCTTCGTAAATTTTCCGGCGGGTCTTGTTGGTCGCCGGCGTGGTGGTCGATTGGCGGCGTGAACAATGACGAGAATGAGAAGGACGGGTTCGGATCGGCGCGGAGTTCGACGTCGAGGTGGTTGGGAGTCGGCCGGCGGAGCGTGAGTTTGAAGCGAGCTCTGTTTTCCATTGTTGGCCGCAATGGATCTTCTGGTGACGGTACTAACTAGTGCTTAATTAATCAGCTGGTTAGTAATTAATTAAGTGGTAATTAAGAGAAGAGTTTCGTGATCAGTTTTGATATTGTTTTTCAATGTTACGTGCTGCAATCTGGCACACACAAATTGTTTAGGTGATTAATTAATTGAAGTCTATCCCAATGCCTTGTTTTGCATTCTACAGGTGAGAAAGAAGAGTGAATTTCGTGTGCTTTTTTCCGGCAAATTCTTATTTATGTCCCGATATTATATGTCCACTAACCATTAATGTTAAAAATAACATATTTTATTAATAGGGAATAGATTTAAAACAAAATAAAAATGTGTTTAAATATTAAATAAATGAAAAACGGAAAGAGATAACATGGCAAAAAAGCTACAATTGATTACGCAATCAATTGGATTGTAATAAATGCATGGAGAGGAATTGTTTGGCCTTCCGTTTTTTTTCCCTATATTTATAGTAACTTTTGTTTCTCTCTCCTTTCTGATATACTTTTCTATTTCTTTTTAATTTTAATACATTTTTGTTGCTCATTATCAATTAATCATTTCATTTCTATCTTTCATCACTTTTTACTTTCCATTTTACTATCTTTATTAATAAATAATTTGAAATGTTTTTTCTGTATATTGTATTTCTTATCTCCTTACTTTGTAGTAATTTACTATCCTTAGTGTTTGTTAAATTTCAGACTTAATTATTCATATTTTTCATTCGTATTTATTTGTCTATCTTATTTTGTTTTTCTATTTCCTATCTGTCTTCTTTGTTTTTTAAATAATTTATTGTTTTATAATTTGTTTGAAAACATAAGCTTTGCGTATGAAGTCATTTTAAAATTGTGTTTATGGAATTTATTAGTTTTTTATTACATTTAAAAATGGTTTTACATTCTTAATTTGGAATTTATTAATTTTTTACTATTATCTCCAATACGTCTGAAATAACATATAAAGTGTCTAAAAACTCATAATTAAAAATATTTTATTAGTGATATTTGAAGTCTGAAATTGCATTTATAATGTCTAGAGTTGATTGATTTTTTTTCCTTTTTATTCTCATTATGTCTGAAAGTTCATATGACATGTCTCATATATAAATAGCCCAGAATAATTACTCAAACTAACTTATAGTATGAATTACTCAAAATATGCTTATGTCTAAAATTTATATGCAATATCTAAAATAATAATGTCTGAAATTCATACGATAAGTCCGAAACTGAAACAAAATGGTAACGATGACATATTTTATACAATTGAAAAAGATACGAAACTCATTAATTGTTGTTTATTTTAATCACATTTAAAAATGGTTTTATACTCTTTGGAATTTATTAGTTTTTTACTATTATCTCCGGTACGTCTTAAATAACATATAAACGGTCTAGAACTCATTAATTGTTTTACCATATTGTGAAGTCTGAAACTGCATTTATAATGTCTAGAGTTGATTGATTTTTTTCCTTTTTATTTTCATTATGTATGAAAGTTCATATGACATTTCTGATATATAAATAGCCTAAAATAATTACTCATATTAACATACAGTACGAATTACTCAAAAATAAATTATGTCTAGAACTTTTATGCAATGTCTGAAGTAACAATGCATAAAATTCATATGATAAGTCTGAAATTGAAAAGAGATAGTAAGGCCGTATTTTATACATTTGAAATAGAAGAGGTCTGAAACGATGTATACAAAACCAACTTTCAAGTATTATGCAATTTTACTATTTGAAATATTACTCATTGTCTAAAAGTACACATACAAATATCTGAAACTAAAATTGCATATACACATTAGAATTGTTTGAAACAAATAAATAAATGTCGAAAACTTAAAATCTAAATGGAGTATAAAAATTATACAATAGTAGAGTGGAAGATTGATTGCTGGGAATCGAAGTCGTCCCTGCAAAAAGTGGCACATAAACTCTCCATCGATTGCAATGATTCTGTCAAAAATGTCCCTTACTCGTCGTCAGAAGTCCGGGTGTGAAACATGGGGGATGTCGCCAGCTAAAACAGCTTGGATCAACGAGAAACAGTGACGAAAGCCTCGGCTGCGAGCATTGCCGATGAATATGGCCCGGGGCGCCGCCGATAATCTCGGTTGGGAGTGTCTGTGGGAGTCTATCTAGGAAGCGCCAGTGATTTCTTCGCCGATGAGTTCTTTACCGGCTGCAAGGTATGGTGTTTGAAACAGAAATTTCCGCCACAAATCGATGTCTTTCTTCACCGTCGTCGTTGATAGAACAAGAAGAGCACTGGGTTAAGATCTAGGGACCAAAATTCGAAAAGAATATGGTGTTCCTATCTCCGTTTTCAACCATCAATGTAATTAGGGTAAGTTTTATTCAATTTGGAATGCTCTGTAATTAATGCAATTTGCATTAATTCTCTAACTTTCAGACCTTTCTCCCGTTGATTATTTCCATATATGTATGACGGAAACCCAATGGAAGTAGGTTGGGCAATATGTGCCCCGGCATAAACACTAATTTCTCCTTTTTTCAAGTCCTCTTTTTCCATTATAATTTATTAACATCAATAATTAATTTGTTATTATTTTTAACAAAATAATTAACAATGTTAATACTTCCCATCTCTAAAGATGGAAGGAATTGACCGGATACGGAAATTAATGTGGATGTAAGATTTTTGTATATGTTAATTACTTTAAAAAAGATAATTGTATAAAAAAAATAAATAAATATAAAATAGAGATAATTTAGTAATGAAATAATTTTCTATTCCCACAGACTTCATAATGACAACTTTAATTAAGTTAGCTAGTTGAGCTTATCAGAAAAGAAAAGAAAAAGGTTAGCTAGTTGAGATTTATACCAAATGTGGTTCATAAAAAGCCTTGTAAAGTTTGAAAAGCATGCATTTCTTTCAACCGACAGTAAATTATGGCAGCAACTTTTGAGAACAGTCAATTGGGCACCAATAATTCACTCTACTTAGTACTCCAGTTACTACAAGAAGAAACTTTTGAGAACCGGAAACTAAGTATTCTATGTTTAGTTATATTTCATTCATGCATGTCTTTTACCAATTTCGGGTAATTACTACATGGATCTCCTCACTTTTATCTAGGGCTGCAAATAACCCGAGCTTTTATAGATATTATTCAAATTCGAACTCTGCTTGTGTGCTACTGAACATTATTTTATCGAGTTTCGAATTCAAGTAAAGTTCAGGATTTGATAATTTTATCAAATCGAGCTCGAGCGGACTTGAGTTTGAGTACTTGATTGCTTATTGAGCTTTATACTCTTTTTGTCTCTAAAAAAATATCTCATTTATTTTGACAGTTTTATAATATTTAATATTTGATTTTTTTTCATAAATGTTTAGATATCGAAAATAAAATATTTCATGAGTGTTTCATATTTATAATCTAAATTTTTTAAATATTTTTTTTTATTTTTTTTTAAATTATTTATCTTTGTTAAAATTTGAATCAAATAATGAATTTTGAAACAAAAGTCAAACGGGACAATTATTCAGAGATGGATGTAGTATATTTTAAAGACTAACTTGTTATAAAACCCTAATTTAACCAAAACTTTCGAGTTTTCTAGCAATTCCCGAACTATCTAGTTGAACTCGAATATAATTTGGATCAAATAGACAGATTTTCGACCAATTCATGAGCTATCAAGCCGAACTCTAACATTACATCAAATCGAATTCAAATCTTTCATGAAGGCTCGTTCGAGTTTGATCTAAAACATTTGAGTCGAGTTCGAGCCATTGTGTTATCCAATCCACAATTACACTCCCCTACTTTTCTAAATCTAAACTTACCCTTATAATGATTTAAGCGTTAAATTTACCGCTCATTTATGGTTAAAAGTGTAGTTTTATCACTATTTTTTAAAAAAATATCTCTTTTTGTCAGTAACGTTTGATAAATGTCACTAATGTTTTAGGTCCATGTTTGTCCGTTATAACTTCCTACGTGTCCAATTAATTTCCATCTGACGGGGGTTATTCGATGATGTGGCGGGTTGTGTGATGATGTGCTAGGGTTAAAATTTTCAGTCTGTTTGGACTCTGGAGTTGAGCTGGGTCAGGGGATAGTGGGGAGCTTTCCAATCAGATCTAGTTTTAATCATTCCAAGTTATTCCAATCAGATCTGATTTTCCATGCTTCCTTCAAGATTTCCTTCGCACGAATTTCTGCAGAACCCTAGGTTTGGATTAGATTTCAAGTTCAGTACCTTTCTCTTCTGATGAGGCGCAAATTAACATCAATCGTCGCCATCCCAACCCGATGTATGATAACTACGACGGGGATGGCCGCCACCGACGCGCTGATGATTTCTAGAGAGGAGGACGTCATTCGTCATCGACACACACTGATGATTTTCGGAGAGGAGGACGTTGTTTTGATTCACCCCGCGATGTCCCTAGCCCAGGAAATCATCTCCCGAGAAGGTCTGGTAAGAATCAAAGTTATTTGGACATAACTTTCCTCTCTGAAGCCGGATTCGAGATGAGTCGCAGATCTGGGAAGATTTGGCATAACTTATGATTTGGGGAAGATTGGGCATAACTGGCTTCTAGGGAAACAACTCGGTGGTGGAGGAGCAGAGTAATAGTAACTCAATTGGAGCTGGGCGAGATGAAGGCGAAGATTATGGAGGAGGCGTAGATACGGGATGATAATAAATTTCCGTCACGGAATGTTCCCAAATAAATTTGTCATTAGTCAATTTAATGATAATAAAGATCTAAAAAACAATTAAAATGATAAAATTAGACCTAACAACAACAAAAAAATACAATAGATGACCGTTTTTAAAAATAAATATAAACAGGATCATATTTTATTGAATTTTTTCTCTTTCTTTTAAACGACATGTATTTAATATTGAATTTGGACTACAAGTGCAAATTCATTGTTCTTTCATTATTTTAATTACATTTTACCCCTCTACCTTTTCCAATCTCTTAAACGGCAGGCGTGACATATATGAGTGGCATGATAAATTAGGTGGATACGGAAGAGTAGTGGAAGGTTCGCGCGCGAGCGTAGTATTAAGAAGTGGGGGCGGCAGTGAGAGGTATACATAATGTATACATGCCCCATGTGCAGGCTTTTAATTCACACACTTCTTAATTTGTCCCCTGCAATAAATAATGACTCACAAAGGTGTATTTGTTTAATGAAATTTTCTAAGAATTTAATGAAATACTGAATGAATGTGATGTTGATAAGACGAAAAATGGAAAGAAAATTGTTAATTTAATGATTTATTGATAACAATATGTAGATTTATGAATGAATGAATGAGAGTTTGGATCTGTTAGTAATCAAGCATACAATTAAACTATACCCTACGATGGTCTGCTCTCTCAGTGCCGCCGTCACCGTCAAAGCGCGTTTCAACTCTTCACCGGCGGACAATCTCCTCAGGAGACACAATGCTCGGTTTTCTTAGCCTCGTCGATGGCTTCCCTCTGGTTTCCATGGCCGTGCCTCGTCTCCTCTGGCCACCGCCCGCTCCTCGGGTTCGATGGGTCGGCACTGCAAACACCGTCGCCTGGCGCTGTGGGATTTTCGTGTCAAACCAGTTCTTCGCTTCATCTCTGGCGGTGCCCTACCACTTGGGTTTCAGATTAGCCGCACTGTGGGGTGTTGCGGTGGTGGGAAGGAGTTAAATCGACAATTTTATCGATGGCTGCCAAATCTATTCCGTTTGCCTCAGGCTGGCCATCCTCAAGGAGCTGAAGCGCGACTGTATGTGGTGCGGCACCGGTGTGCGTTTTCATCTGCCGGGTTTGTTTACACAGAGGCGGGTGGGCTGCGTTTGGTGGAGGGCACGAGTTGGTGTGGAGGTGGACCAAATTGCTTAGGCCTTGTGGGCGGATTTGGTTTAATTGTATGGTTTGCTTCAGGTTTGTTGGTGGTGAAACCCAGTGGTGGAGTGACACGATGTTCCAATGAAGAAATTGGTAGAGCGATCTACGGGATTTGAAGAACTTTGCCTCAGGGATGGGGTTTGGAGAAGAAGTGACAAAATTGGGTTCGTCTGCAGTTGAGGTTAAGGTTGTGGGAAACGGACCGGTGGGCTTGGAGCTTGCTCTGCCCCACCAAGTGCCATGATCAGATAGGTTCAAGGTTTGTCAAGCGTAAGGCCGACTTGACATTCCTTGGTGTGTTTTCGGTCTTTTTCCGTTCTCTTTATGTTTTTGTGGATTAGTTTTCAATTGTCATCGTGTCAGTTGGTATTCAGTTTTCGTCTAGTCTGGTGTTTGTTGGTTTGCTTTTGGTTGCTGTTGGTAGTTGCGTTCTTGTGGTTCTGTGACTCCTTCGATGACACATGCACGGTGAGTTGGCGTTTAGCTCCATGAGAGCTGCTTGAGTGCGCCTTGGTCGAGATCACAAATTTGTATTACTCCGCCGCGCTCTTCTCTGTGCCTTTTCAACCCCTGAGTGGGCTTTTTCAGAGGCTGTCTATTGTACCTTGGCTATCTTCATCTGCGGTTGCTTCATTCTCTTCAGCTTCTTATTTCGGTCATAGTTTGTCGTGGTGTTGTTTCGTTCTCTTAGGCCTTCTTGTTTGCCCTTTCTTGTTTAGCCAGACTTTGACTTGTTTCGGTTGTATTTTTGTTGATCATTAATGCAATTGAT